>CATIWQ010921400.1:0-15389 GCA_949673415.1 Euphorbia schlechtendalii | reverse complement strand
GGATAAATCTTAGGTGTTGACATTCTAACTCTAAGACTTATGCTTTTACAGTGATCTGCTCATTCATCTCTCTTTATTTTATCTATTTACTTGTTATCCGATTTAGAGATTCTAGGATGTTTAGAGATAGAAATTTGATCACTAAGGTGTGATAAAATTCTGTTGATAAATTCTCGTTTATCTTCAAGCAATCTAGCTTTGAGAGAGACGCGCTAAGATGCAACATGGAGTCTTCCAATTGGTTAACTTGTTGACATTGACAGAGTCGCGCGGAGACACTTGAGACGCTGGGCATAATGAAATTCCTTTTACTTGGACTGTAGTGAGGAATCCCTGACATTTCGTACTGCCACTTTTTGGAGTTGTGAGGACCACATGAATCTTTATTAATTTTGAGCATCTTTTTCTCCTGAAAAACAAATGAGGAATATTTCGTTCCTTCACACATTAATAGCATATGTGTCATAAGGTCTCTACGTGTCAAAGAAATCTTCTTTTAGTTAAATAAAAGTGGAACTCAGCACGAACTGAGTGAGATCAGTCTAAACTACTTAGTACTCAGCACAGACTCAGATTTTTCTACTCTAAGTCATAACTTAATTAATTATCCAATAAAACTGAGTTGTTTTCCCTAAATCAAACTCAAGTTTGCTTAATTAATTAAGAGTCTACTTAGTACTCAATTAATTTCACTATCCTAGATAGTTTGCTATTTCCAAAACTATTAAGTACTGTGAGGTACTATTAACTTGGGTTCTACAATCTCCCCCATTTTGGACAGATAGCAAACTAGTTAGAAGAAGTTAATTGAATAAATAGTTAAAAGTTATCAGAATACCTGAAATCAATGTAAGAACTCCCTTATGCTGAGAGACTTTCCTTAGTCAGCTTGAGCTCCCCCATATTGAGTGAGTCTTCTACAAGCGGCTCCGCTCCCCCATACGTAGAGGATATATTCTTTCCTTTGGTAATTCATCTTACTTTTGCTTATTTTCATAGGTTTGGTCTCTTGTGTGTTCATGTATCACATCATTCAGTATACAGTAGAAATACACACAACATTAAAAAGTTAAGAAGATATTAACTTGAGGTGGGAACTTGTAATTTTATTATATAAAATGACTTAGTCAATACATAATGGATGCCCTGAGCTAATATTACATGTTAAGCCCTATGACAAGTTTAACAACCATACAAAAAAAACATGGCCTATACTTATGTCTGTACGCTGAAGAGGAAGAGCCATGCTTGTGCTTGTGCTTGTCCTAATTGGTCCTTTACTGGTTGGAGGGATGAAGCGGATGAGAATGCCTTAGAAGAGATCCCTTATTTAAGTTTGCCATTCTGAAAGCATCTTCACCTACCTTCTCCCCCTTTACTATCTAACCTTGAATGATTTGATCAAGGCAGACATTAAAGGTGTCGAGTGTAGCTTGAAAACTCTCTTGCTGGCCAATTATTTTTGGAGAAATCTCTTGCTCCAACTGCTCCTTGCCTTTGGTAGAGAGGAAGTCTTGATCATTCAACTTGCTAAGAAGAAGGTGGTGGCATCTAGAGAGATGAACTATTTGGTTAAAGCCTCGACTTGCAAACCGTTGAAAACACTGAAGAAGGCCTCGGAAGTCCGTTGCCATTAGTGCAATCTTCACATGAGATTCTATATGAAGGATCTTTGGACCAAGGGATGCAATACACTATGAGGTGTAATCGATAGCTTTTCCATCCATCTCTCCCATCTTGACTAAAGAATCCACTTTCTTCTGCAGATCCTCCATTTTTATTTAATGACATTTAGCTTGGAGTGCATTGTCAATCCAGTCTCTAGGCAGAGGGGCTCTAAAGGAGGTATACTTGGCATAGGCATGTCTGGAAAAATCTATCCCATCGCGATCACCAGAAACTTCTGTGAAGAAGAAACTTTCTCCGTGATGTGATAATTGACCTCTCTTTGAATGGTGTACATCTTGTTATGGAGAGAGTCAAGGTTCATGACAGGGGCCTTGTCCAGCTTCTTTGAAATATCCTTCAGTAACTTCAGCACCTCATCTTGCTTATTATCATGGAATAAGAGGAATTTTGACTTAGCTTCCACCAGCTTCGCTATGTTGTGGCCCATGTCTTTTGTAGTTGACACCTCTTTTGACACTTCCTCGATCTTGCAATTGGTTAGTCTCTTTATTTTAGCTTGCTCCTTTCTGAGCTCATGGATCTGTGTTACTCGAGTAGCCATATTGGTACTCAAGAGATTCAACTACTCAGTAGCAGCATCTACACTACCCTTTATCTTTCCCGCAACAGCATTTGCTATTATAGTAGATGTGGGGATAGATGCAGTAGCTACCCCAAGCTAGGCTGCAAAGTCCATTAACCCATTCAGGATTAAGGCCATCTTATCGACTAGGCTCTTGGCACTCTCTTTTTCCAAGTGATTTCAAATAGCCAACAAGCTGCCTTGGATCCTCTCAAACACCTCAAAGTATAGAGAGTCACTAGGCACACTTATGTCCTGTTCGAATTCGGGCAATTTTACCTTGGGCCTGGATGACAAGTCCATCAATTCTTGAGCTAGTAGCATGTTGGCTACTACTCCATCTAACAAAGCATCAGTCTTGAGTGCAGGAAATTGGTTTCTTGATAACTCTCGAATCTGTGCTAAGAAAGATGTATCAGCCATTGCTGGCTTACTGCTGGGTTCAGGTGCGTCACTGGCTATAAAATTTACCTCAATAGTTTAAACTCTTACATTTCCCTGCTAAGCGTAATTCTCAGCATTGGGAACTTCCCTAACTAGAGGGGTTAAGGGGGATGAGGATGGGTTCGAAGAAAAGGTGGTTTAGAGACATGTATAGTTGAAGAAGTTGGTTTGAGCGGAATAGAAGGTATAATGTCTATAGAAGAACTATTTATTTATTGGGGATGTGCAAGAGAAGATGGAGTTGAAGAAATATGTACTAGTGATGAAGGAAAAGAATCTTGGCTATTAGTGGGGGAAGAAATATGAATAGGGGAATGTACAAAGTTAAAAGGGGAAGGATAAGAATTTTTCTTCATTTCAGGGTTTGCTTGAGTATAACCTGGTGGAATAGAAGAATTTACAAGAGAAGGGTTTGAAAAATTAATAGGAGAGGATGAAGGGGTAGGATTTTGTCGAACCTCTGGGTTGACTATTTGACCTAAGGATGGGTCAGCCTGAGGTTGCTCATGTCGAGAAGAAAGCTCCTCAACATGAGTAAAACTGGGAGTGGGGATGCTGGGGTCCTGGGGATCAAACTCCTCAGGAATCAGGGTGATGGTTTCTCCAGCTTCCTCCTCGTTGCTCACCACTTATACATTTTTTTTCTGAGGCATTGTGGTGGTAGAACACTTTCACTAATTATCCTTAAGTTTGACAAAGATATCTTGAGTGTCCTCAGCAGCTTTGGACCTAAGCTAGTCCTCTTCCCTAAACTTCTTGGCCTCACCTTGCTCCTTAATATCTTCTGAGAAAACCATTTTGCTCTTCCTTTGGCGCAGAAACTCATTGGCTTCAACCTCTATTTCCTTTACCTCGACTAACAGCTTAGCCTACGCCTCCCTTTTTTTGTGGGTTTTGGCTTGCATCTTTCTTCTTTGATGCTGAGCAGGAGCATCAATGGATTTGGCTGGACTCTTCCCCTTAGCCTTAGAGGAAGTAGCCTTCTACAGTCTGGAGGTGGTGGTGGTCGTATTCTCTAAGATGCTGGAGATGGGAATCTTATCAAAGTAATCACTATCTTCAAAGTCCACCATGAACTGATCCTCCTCCTCCTTGCTTGTCCGTAGGCAATACTGTTAGTACATATCTCAGCTTTCACTTTTACTGAGCTTTGGAGTACCTAGTATGGACCTGGTTATGAGCCAGCCTACTGAAATGAGACATTTCAAGCCTTTTCTTCACATGCAGGACTATCTCACCGGACTCCCCCATAAATTGAGCCACTTCGACTTTCACTGCCCTCATAATCTCAGTTATGAGGTAACCATAGTGATAGATGGTAGTTAGCTTTGTCAAGTGGTGAAGAATCACCACTTGCCAATTGAGCTTCTTATCCTCTACCATATGATAAACCACACAACGTTCGAAGTAAGTGTAGTTTGTCAGTGAGCCAGTCTTAGGTAGCAAGAGCTTCACTACCAGCTCATGGCACATCGTAGCTATCCATGACATCCTGCTGGCACAAATCTCCCTTGATACATAGTTTGTTGGTAGCTCCCAATCCTCGGGAATGATGATGGTGTCTTCATCGCTGGATTTGTGGAGCAGAGTGCTTGAGTGAGACATGTTGAGGATGCTCCCAATTAGCAAAGTCCATCAGCAAAACATCATTAAAGCCTTCTATGGTTTAGATATAGCTATAGAAAGCCCTAATGAGTCCTGTGATAGCAGGACCTTCCATCCTTAAGAAGGAGCTGAGGTGCTGTTGCTTAATAACTGGGTGCATCATCTTGTTCAGCAATAGTACTTCATAGTTCACTTCATAAACTAAACCAAAGTCCAAGTTCTCTTCCCATTCCACCTTTGCAAGACGGGTTCCAGCCTCAAGGGTTAGTTTCTCCATCTTTCCTTGCACGTTCGCCATGACTTTCATTGTAGTGGTGTTCTTGATTCTGAAGGTGGTCTTGGTTTTTTCCATTTGAGAGAATTGAGAAGGAGACATGAAAGAGGAAGAGATTAGGGTTCGAATGCTCTGAGATTTCACATTAGCAGAAAGCAAGTGACCTTCTCTCTTCAATTGTTCAACTTTTATAGACGATCTCAGTTCTCATGGATACATGTCACATTCTCAGCCTGAGATGATAATGAATGCTGAGATTGACATCTAATTAACCGCCTCAGTAAAACGGTGAGTTTTGGTAAAAACCTGTTCTAATTCAAGCTTGCTTCTTTTTGAAACGTAGAGATTTGAATTTTAACCGTGAACAGTAACTCATGCTGTTACTTAAAAATATTTGACGGTGTTATCCACGTGTCTTCTCATGCTTGATCTCCAACACTTAGCCAAATTTCTTAGAATTTCATTCTTCTTCTTCATCGAGGATTCACCATACTAATCATCTGCCTCAATATTGTTCCTTTGGCAATGGTTAGGTGAAGATATTAGCGCGCTATTCCTCTGATGGAACATACTCTAGCTTGACATCTCCTCGTAGCACATGATCTCTAATGAAGTGATGCCTAATATTGATATACTTCATTCTCCCATGCTAATCTAGACTCTTGGATAGGTCAATTGTACTCTTATTATCACACATAACTTCGAGACAGTTTGACTTTATACCATAATCTTATAGTTGATGCTTTATCCAAAGCAATTGTGCTACACAACTTCCTGCTGCCATGTACTTAGCGTGACAAAAGTTTGCTTCTTACTGTACCAAGAGACAAGACACTCTCCAAGAAAATGACATCCTCCTATTGTACTCTTCCTATCGAGTTTGTCTCTTACATAATCAGCATCTGTGAATCCTCTAGGAGTGAAATATGAGCTGTTAGAATACCACAGACCTGCTTCAATTGAGCTTTGCAAGTACCTGAGAATTCTCTTCACAGCGGCTAGATGAGATTCTCCAGGGTCAACTTAATAACAAGCATAGTAGTACACAGCATACTGTATGTCTGGCGTACTAGTAGTGAGATAAAGAAGAGAACCGATTATCCCACTGTAGAACTTGTTATCCACTGGTTTACCAGCTTCATCTTTACTCAAAATAGTATCTGTGGCCATAGGAGTGGACACTGGCTTTGAATGTTCCATGTTAAATTTCTTCAGGACTTCTTTTGCATACTTGGATTGGCTGATGAAAATTCCATCCTCAGTTTTCTTGATTTGAAAACCAAGAAAGAAATTGAGCTCTCCAATCATATACATCTCAAACTCGCTCTTCATCTGCTTACTGAATTCTTTGCATAGCTTCTCATTAGTGGCTCCAAATATAATATCATCAACGTATATTTGGACTACCAACACATCTTCTTTCCTTTGCCTAATAAACAGAGTTGTATCTGCTTTGCCTCTTTCATAGCCTTTGCTGATCAAGAAATTGGTCAGCCTCTCATACCAAGCTCTTAGAGCCTGCTTCAATCCATTGAGAGCTTTCTTCAATTTGAAGACATGCTTAGGATTCTTTGCTCTTCAAAGCTTGGAGGCTGGAGAACATACACTTCTTCTTGGATGAATCCATTCAGGAAAGCACTTTTGATATCCATTTGAAATAATTTGAAGTTCATATGAGATGCGAAAGCACAGAGGATTTGAACGGCTTCAAGCCGGGCTACTAGAGCATAGGTTTCATCATAGTCGATTCCTTCTTGCTAATTGAAGCCTTGAGCAACAAGCCTGGCCTTGTTCCTGACAACAATGCCACCTTCATCTAGATTGTTCTTGAAAACCCATTTGGTACCGATGATTAATTTCCCTTTAGGCTTAGTAACTAGATCCCAAACATCATTATGCTTAAACTGACCCAATTCCTCTTGAATTACGATCATCCAATAATTATCTCTTTCTGCATCTTAAACTTCTTAGGTTCGATCAATAAAATGAAAGCAGGATGACTCATCATCTGACTGAGCTGACCTCACGTTATCACAAGATTATGAACATCATCAACTATGCTATCTAGTGGATGGTTGCAATGAACTCTAATCTCTCTTAGAAGACTTGGATCAACTACTAGAGGATCGCCAACGGGATGCTGAGGTGGAGGTTGATCTTTGCCATCGTTGAAGTTGATAGAAAGATCTTCATCATCATCTTTGGCTTCCTCAGCTGGGGGCTCCTGTGCTGAGTTGGGTAGCACAGCTTGTGGCATAATGAGTTGATTTGAAAACCGGGGAACTTCTTCATCTTCAACAGATGGATGTCTTTCTACAATGTTAGTTTCAACAAAATCTACATGCATAGACTCTTCTAATAAGCCAGTACATTTGACAAATATCCTATATGCCCTACTGTTAGTTGAGTATCCTAAAAATATACCTTCATTAGACTTAGGATCAAACTTTCCTAGTTGCTCTTTGGTGTTAAGAATATAACACCAACAGCCAAAAGATCTCAGGTGACCAATCTTAGGCTTGCGCCCTTTCTAAAGCTCATAGGGTGTTTTCTCAAGAATTGGGCAAATTAAAACCTGATTCAAGATATAACCGGCTGTGTTAACAACTTCTCCCCAAAAGTACTTTGGTAGATTGTTATCACTCAGCATAGATCGAGCCATCTCAACTATAGTCCTATTCTTCCTATCTACAACCCCATTTTGTTGAGGCGTATAGGGAGAAGAGAAGTTGTGGTCAATACCATGCGCTGAATAGAATTCTTCGAAACGAAAATTCTTGAATTCACATCCATGATCACTTCAGATTCTACTAATTTTAGTTCCTATTTGGTACATTATCCGATTATTGAGTTTGATAAAAGATTCATAAGTCTCATCTTTGTTACTTAGCAAGACTACCCATGTGAATCTCGTGAAGTCATCTACTACCACCAGAGTGAACCTCTTACCACCCAAGCTCATTGGCTGAACTGGGCTAAAAAGATCCAGGTGAAGTAACTCCAATGATCGCTTAGTTACTACGTGATTTACAGATCTAAATGATTTCTTAACTTGCTTACCAAGCTGATAAGTAGAGCTCAGTTTATCCTTTTGATAAGTGTATAATTACACTTAGTATCATATTAATTTTACACATTAAACTCTATGAATTAAGTCATTTTTATACTTCACATAAAAGATTTCACGTGTTATATAGTTGTTTTTGATGCAAATGCAGATACTAGGTAAATCTTGGGAGTAAAATGATCTAAAGTGGAATTCTATGAAGAAAGAGTGAAAAAGGAACAAAAAGATGCGCGGAACTTAAAGATTTGGCTTAAGGATCGAAGCTATCAAAGATCGGTGAAGTTGCAAGGAGAATTCTGAAGAAAAACTCAATTCACGGTCACGATAATCATTCACGGTCGCGGCTTTTATACTTCAGAAATAGAAGTCTGCCAATCAAAGATTCATAATTGTGACTTATATATCGCGGTCGCGACTTAGACGGTTTTCTGGTTTTATCTTCTTAACTACTAATAGCCAGATAAGCATGATCAACTATCAACAATAAGACACCTATCAGAAGTCAACCAATCATGAAAAGGTGCCTATCCATTGTGGATTATATCAAAGCTTCTCAACCAATCACAATGAAGAAATGTAATCATTCACCAATGGGCATGACTCTTCGTTTGGATAGACGCAACCCTTCGAACTCTATAAATAGGGCTCCAAACCTTACAATTTCATATAGCATCATAGAGTGCATTAGAGAGGGGTGAAAGATAGTGTATAGTGTATAGATAGAGAATAAATATCTAGTTTTGCTACGTTCATAAGTGTTAGCGAGAAAATGTTTAAGTGATTCGAATCCTTGTTTCGATCACTTGATTTCTCTATATTCTCAAGTGGTTGTTGTATAAGTGTACTTGCAAATCACTTATCAATAAAGTTTTCATTCTTCAATATTCGTTTGTTCGATATTCGTATAGAATAGCATCCTAGTGGAGGTTCTGTACAGGATGAGATCGAATTCAAAGTAGACGCAGGAATTGTGGGAATTGACGACTCCCATTAAAGAGTGGATACTGTTTGATCAACTTTAGCTTTCACTTGCATACCTTACAACTTTGCTTTGGTTTTTACTTATACTTTCTATTTCGAAGTTTATGATATGTCTATGTGTTATAATGCATATTTCGTGCTAAGTCTTTTATATTAATCAAGTTATATGCGTTGGAGTTAATTTTAAGAGTAGTTTCAGGGTTAACAATATTGTGTATAATCACTGGATCTGTGATATAAGGCTGTTTAGTGAGCCAACATTTTTTTGGAATGGTAACTTGCTAAATGTGGCTATGTAGAGAAACCCATACTAAGCATAGTATTGATGTTGTCCAGGTTTATATAATCATCTTAATTCATTTGTGCTAGTTTAGAAAAGTTATTTCATGTGTTGCTTTGCAGCGAATCATTGAACATCTGAATATTTAGAACCGAGTTTGTTAGATTAGTTTGGTGAATCATAACATCTTTGTTGACCTTGCATGTTTTCTCTGCTATACTTGTTCGTAGGGAAAATCTCTATATTTAGATTCTCTAGTTTTCCACATCTATACTTACTCATTTTTCATTCTAATATTCCTATCCAAAACTTTCAATCTATTTTTATTTTCTTTATTCTATTTTCCCTTGTTGATCTTTAGACTTGGTTCCTTCCCTGTGGGTTCTATATCTTTTAAAACTACATCACAACTGTATACTTGCAGTTATCATCATTTTCTATTTGATAAGAGGTACTGACAACACCTGTATTTTATGTGAACAAGTTTTTGGCACCATTGATATATAGCCGAATCTTGTGAACAAATTATTAAACTTATCAGTAGAAAAGTGGTGAACACCTTTTCAAAGCTGATACTGGGTAACCCCACAACTAATTACTTTTTGGCTAGTATCGATAGAATGTTCATATTAATATGACCCAACCTTCTACGCCAAAGCCACAAATTATCCTCCGATACAAGACAAACATTAGTGGAGCCAGGGTATAAATCAATCATATAAACATTGTTGATATTGGGAGCAAAGAGTATAGTTGAGTCAGTCTTACAATAAATTACTGAGCATCCTGCTGAGTCGAATATAACCTTTCTGCCTTTGTCGCAGAGCTGGGCTACACCGAGCAGATTAAACTTCAGAACCTTGATTAGAGAAACCTCTAAAAGAGAGATACCAACAGTGCCACAGCCTACAATCTTGCATTTCTAGTTATCTCCAAAACTGACACTTCCATTTCTTTTGCGCTCCAATGAGATGAACTGGATTTCATCTCCCATCATATACCTTGAGCAACTGCTATCCAAATAACACATTTGAGAGTCATCAGCAAATCTAAGGCTCAACTCATCTTGAAGATCTTTTCCTTTATCAAGCTCAGCTTCAAAGTTAATAGTAGAATGATCTCTACTGGAGGTAGATGCTGAGCTTTCACCTCTATTCTCGATGGCCATCAAGCAGAGGTTGGCCAAATCAGTAGCTTCCTCATCAGATGATGAAGACTCTTCTGAATTGCTTCAAGTAGCAGCAAGTGCCTCATTTTTATTAGAGATTGGCTTCGATTGGATGTTGCCTTTCTCTCCACAGCCAAAGCACTTGATGTCTTTGCTGAGCTCCTTCTTCGGTCCTTCTTCAGCTCCTTACGGGTGCTGAGTTGACTTGATTTTAGCGGGAAACTTCTTCTTGCTGTTGTGCTTCCCCGTCCTTCTTAATGAAGTATTTGAAATGCCTGGTCAGAAGGGCCATTTGCTCATTAGAGTCACAGCTAGTGGACTCATCTGATGAATCTACTTTAAGGACAATGGCTTTGCCCTCCTTGCCTCGATTCCTCTTGGAGTCATCTGAGTATTTCCTCAGAGATATCTCATGAGTTAGCAAGTTGCCTATCAGCTCATCATAGTTGTAGGTCTTAAGATCATGAGCCTCCTCGATAGCTCTCTTCTTGGAATCCCATTCTACTATAAGAGTGTGGAGAATCTTCTTAACGAGCTCCTCCTCGGTGAACTCCTTTCCATGCCTCTTTAGTTCATTACCAATGTTAATGAACCTGGTATTTATACTCTGAATACCCTCCCTGGCACCCATCGAGAACATCTCGTACTCTCTCAGCATCAGATTGATCTTTGACTCATTGACCTTGCCCGTCCCCTCATAGGTAATCTCCAACTTCTTCCAGATCTCCTGTGTTGTTTCACATCCTGAGACCTTGTTGAACTCCGTAAGATCTAACGCATAGTGTAAGTAGTTAATCACTGCGGCATTCTCTTTAAGAAGCCTCAGGTTAGCATCGTTATAGTCCTTTGGATCTACTGGCATACGCACTCTGTTCCTCATGACTTTGGGAACTTTGGGACCAAGCTCAATAACGAACCAGGCATGCATGCTTTATGACTGGATGAAGTTGTTCATGTAATTTTTCTAAAAAGTATAGTGATTACAATAAAAAAGAGGTGGTATAGTAACAGACATTCCCTCCTTGAGGAGAACTGCCTGACTAGAACAAGAACCATAGTTGTTGTAAGCCATTTATGGATCTAACTCAAAGATGATTAGTCTAAAAGTTGAGCAACCGCTCTAATACCACTTATTGGTTAGTAAACGGGCTATTAACAAGAGTTGAGAGGGGGTGAATGTGTTATCTTGGTTACTTTTAATAATTTAAAAATTATTAGCCAAGTTTGATTTTTATATGCGTGCTGAGTATGCGTGCTAGGAGCAATATAAAAACGTATAAACTGCTCAGCTCTGCTGGCACAGTTTATCTTCAATCTTTGGCTGAGTAAGGTTACTCAGCATTGATTAGATAACAAGCAAATAGATAAAATACAGAGAGAAGAATGAGCATATCACTGCAAAAGCTTAAAGCTTAGAGTTAGAACGTCAACACTTGAGATTTATCCTGGTGTGAGCGGACGATGTTTCGGAGGTCCCGCACGGACGCCGCGAGGCACCAGCCTCGTGAGATTGGGCGTGGGGTTTTCAAAATCATTGTGACAGAGCGCATTGGAAAAGAGGTTCCCTTGGAGGAAATCGTGATTTGTTTGAAAATGCGTTGCAAATTCAAAAGACTCGAGATCAAAATCCCTAGTCTGTGTTACAGAGTTGCCACCCGGATCAGCTCTTCTGGGAAATTTTGGTATAGCTTAGATCCATATGCCTAATCCGTACAACAAAGTAGAGATTTGGGTCCAGGATGAGTTATCTATTTCATCGTCATTTGAGTTATATTACACTATGAGTGAGAAACCACGTTTTTAATATTCGAACTAAATTAGGCATTTTCAGTTTATATTCATCGCGCATGCATAAAATGGTAAGTCCATACATCAAGCATTAAGTAAATGCAGAAAAGTGAATTAATAAATTACAAAACTCGGGGGTTGCAACCGCCTGCCTAATCTATTAATTACATTCCCAAAGATAATTAAAATGCGATACCCGAAGGAAAGTAAACCCTAGGCATACGTCTAACCTACATCCACAAAGGTTAGCACGAGATATGGCACGTATGTTCGATTTGGTTTTAGCGATGCCCATGTGGCCTAATTAAAACATTGCCGATTTAAAGTTGTTACTTTAAATAAAAATGGTTCATTTTTATTTACACGTATGTTAGTCGATTTTATTAGTGAAAATGACCGCATGGCAAAATGGTGAGGATGGTTATCCGGGTATATGTTCTATTCCCTTCATGGGGGTGACCTAGAACAACATTTAGTATTTTAAATCTAGGCAAAACATGCTTAATATAGTCATCATTCGGATTAAAAATGGTGACGACGTCATTCACATCGTTATCGACTTCCTTGTGACAAGCAATATCGATATAAATGGCCCGAAGCACTTCCGTTGCTACTCCTAAATTTAATTAACATGTTAATATAATAATAAATCATATATAAATCCAAAATAATTATAAATTAGAGGTTTCTTACCCCCAATGATGCATTTCCAGACTTAGGATGGTCTTAATGGGTCATTCTAGGCTTAAACGGTTCAAAAAGGAGCGAAACAAAGAAAAAATGCATTCTTCCAACACTAATATTGTTAATGGATGTGATATCGTTGAATGGTATCCGGTGATATTGTTAACGATATCGATTCTCCAGACCTGCACTAACCATGCAAAAACAGCAGAACACAGCAAAAACCATACTCTAAACTTCAAATGACCATAAATTTTGCTATACTTAACGGATTTTGATGATCTCTATCATTACCGAAAGCTCAAGATGTTTAGAATATTTTAATGTATAGAAAATTTCAAAACAGATTTAAGATAATATGGAAAATTGTGAAAGATAGAATGGTGTGCAGAAAACGATAATAACCGAAAATAAAACGAAACTTCAAAATGAAAAGAATGTAAATGTAAGCACGACTCTAGGAACTCAAAGGCTTACCCAGTAGCTATGAATCCACTTTGTATGATCCACAAAAACACTCGAAAAGTCCTTCTTATTTCTTTGGTTCAGTTTTGCCGGTTTTCGGCGGAAATGGAGAGTAAAAATCTACTTTGGTGGGAAGACTGAAACTTCCGGGATTTGGTTTATGAAATGAGAAAGGGAAGAATAAGAGTTACTTCCTCCCTTGAGTTTAGATCTTAGAAATGCTCTAAAATCTCAAAGTTTTATTTGATTTTGTTGTGTTTTATGTTTTTGGGATTTGTTGGTTGTTTTTGGCTGGGATTTTGCTGGGATTGGGAGCCTTTTTTTCTCTGGAAAGCAGCCTCTCCTCTGCTGAATTTCATCCTCTTTTTGCTGCTGAATGCTCTCCCCATTTTTTGTTGAATATTCAGCCCTTATGGGCTCCCTTCAATCCAAAAGTCTTCTTCTTTGTCAAAGTGGTTCACCCACCAAATTTGTCTCATTGTCCCATTTTTCCACCCATCATTGTTAGCAGCCAGTTGACAGGCTGTTTGGAGGGAAAAAGTTCAAAGTTATGGGTGAGAATTGATTTTTTGTTGAATAATACGATGCCTGCCTTTTCTGACTATCTGCAAGCTCGATATCGTTAACGATAACGAGAGATATCGTTAACGACGTCTACATATATCGTTAACGATGTTTATAGATATCGTTAACGATGTCGATTAAAGCAGTGGGCTTTTCTTAGTTTGGGCTTTCTAAAGGGAAAGGAGGCTCAAAGAAACAAGGCAGTTGATTTTCGGATGATTTCGGGACCTTGCAAAATGTGAAAAGCTAACAAGGGAAAAATTATAGCTTCATCATCGAACCCGTGAGTCGGGAGTAAAAATCCCGTGCTCACAAACTTCCCCTCCTGCGAACATTGCTGATATGAGATCAGTATGGTCCCACGATTGAAAGAGCAGCGGGGTTTAGAGATAATACCTGCCCAGTCGTGGTTGGCACTCTTTGAGGATGACGCTTGGAAGCTTCCATCTTGGTGAGACGTTGTCTAGGATTTGGCCTCTCTGTGCCCCTTGTGAATTACCTGTGTGGTAATGATTGCCCCTTGCAAGTTGATCGTGACACTCGGAACTGCTGGGGAATGGATGAAAGCTGTATGCTCCATGCCTTTGATGATACGTCGACTGTTGTGAGTCTTCGTTGGAATCCCCTGTGGGATGGTTGACCATTGTGGTTTGAATAAGGTTTGGATGACTGTAAAAAGCTAGAAAACTATGGGCCATGATAGGTCCAAGGAAAATGAGGACCATAATAGGTCCGGTGACTGTGATAAGTCAAGGAAATGAGGACCGTAATAGTTTCGTTGACTACGATGAGTCAGGAAAATGAGGATTGTAATAGGTCCGGTGACCATGATAGGCTACGAAAATGAGGATCGTAGTAGGTCCGGTGATTATGGTAAGTTAGGAAAATGAGGACCGTAATAGGTCCGGTGACTATGATAAGTCAGGAAAATGTGGACCGTAATAGGTCCATGTAACTGTGAATAAGTTAAGAGAATGAGGACCGTAATAGGTCCGTTGAAAGATGGGGACCGTAATGGGTCCATGAAAGAATACAAACTATAATAAGTCCAGGAAAAAATGTGGACTATAATAAGTCCAGGAAAGAATGCAGACCGTTATAGGTCTATGACCGTAATAGGTCCTGAAAAGGTGTGGACCGTGATAGGTCCTTGAAAGATGCAGACTGTAACAAGTCCATGAAAAGAATGCGGATTGTAATAGGTCCATTGACTGTAGTAAGTTAGGAACGATGCGGACCGTAATATGTCCATGAAAGATGCGGACTGTAATAAGTCCAAAAAGATACAGACTGTAATAAGTCCGGAAAGGTGTGGACCGTAATAGGTCCATGAAAGAATACGAACTGTAATAAGTCTGTGAAAAATGTGGACCATGATAGGTCCATGAAAGATGTGGGCTGTAGAAAGTCCACGGTGGATGTGGACAGTAGAAAGTCTGCGGTGGATGCCCCTTGTAGGTTGAAGGGATACCTGCAAAAATGAAGAAGTTTATTAGTATATACTTCTGACATATGTTTTATTTCCTTGATTGAGATTGATGGAAGAAAAAATTTTTTCCCCTTCAATCAAGAATTAAAACTTGAGGCATCCGATAAATGCGAAAATTTGAGTTTGAGATTTTCGGGGATGTTCCGATGACTGCTCCGTTGTTTTGGGAGGCTTTTGTGATGTTGCAATGCTGCTTGAAAGAGGCCTAGGTAGGCTTGAATTGACTTTTGGCTTGAATGAGCCCTCGTCTTGTTTGTAGGTTCCTCATATGGAGATGGAGATTCTTGTTTACTGGGATGATGTTGCCTCGGTTTAGCATCACCTTGACC
>CATIWQ010921319.1:0-16951 GCA_949673415.1 Euphorbia schlechtendalii | reverse complement strand
AGTCTTCAATGGAGAATCTTCCCGTTGCAGACAAACCTTCATTTGAAAATGAATAAGTCCCAATAAGACCCATACCGTGATTTCAGGATATGTTTGTTGGTCATTATTTAATTTCCACTATTTCTGACTTTTATGTCTTTTTAGGTGGAATCTTATCTTTTCCGAATAGATTTAAATAACACCCATACCATGATGTTATTTAAATCCCACTTTCTGACTTTTGCATCTTTTAGGTTGAGTTTTGATTTTTATGTCTTTTAAGTGGAATGTAGTGCAGTTAGACTTCATTGTCAGATTAGCTTCCACCATATGAGTGCAATCTGATTAATTTTGTCTTTAGCAAAACTCCAGACAAAACTTCTTTTGATTTCTGACAATCTAATATCGCACCATTCTGCTAAAATGATCTGCAGTGCTTCTGAGTTTGCAATGTCCTTCTGGCGTTGAGTTCTGAGTCATTGATGAACAGTTCTTCTGGCGCTTTCTTCTGAACCATTATTGAACAGTTCTTTTGGCACTGGCTTCTGAGGCATTACTGCTCATATCTGCTTCTGAGTAGTGATGTTCCTTCTGAGCGATTGTTTTTAAGCTCTGTCAACAGCTTCTGAGGCATTACTGCTTGTTGAGTGTTTTTCCGACTCAGTATAAATAGTAACTTGTGCTGAGTACACTCAATACTTTGATGCTGCTTGATTAACGAACTCAGTACATACAATACTTGGCGCTTTATTACCCAATGCTTTGGCGCTGCTTGATGTACGGTACTTCGTACTTATTTGCTGAGTTATGGCTTCCTGCTGAGTAATCTTCTGGTGCAGTTCTCGCTTTCTGCTGAGTAGCCTTCAGAACTCAGCTTGTGCTGTCTGTTGAGTGATGCTTAGTTCTTTAACTCAATTTAACTCTAAACTAACAAAACTTCTTCTGAGTGATGCTCAGAATCCAACAAGATTGAATCTAACTTATAAAATGGTGGACCCTTACAATGTTATATCTCAAGGTTGATTCTCTCTCTCTCTATTACAAACAGATATGGAAATGGTTGTTTGCTGGATGCTTTGTGATTTGAACTTCTGGAAAGCTAGAATGGAATAGTGGTTTTAGCTCTTGGAAAATTCAATTGGGTATCACTGGTTGCTTGCTTGTGTTCTTCAACGTCTGCTTCAGTCTTCCATTTATACTGATGGAGCACCATGAAGTAGCCATTGTAGATTCATGGTCTCAGTAGTTCTTTAGTATTTCTTCTCTTCGTATCTTTCAAATCTTCCCGTTGGAGATAGTTTCTGGGACACTTCAGAGGCAGAAATGGAACGTTGAGATGGGATAAGCTTTTGTTGATGAAAGCTCTTTTGTCTTCAAGCAAATCTGTTTTGGAGAGATGAATGCGTGTTAAGCAATGTGTGAATTTGATTGGTTGTTGTTGCTGACTTTATCTAACACGCGCGGAGATACTAAGGGATGGCGTTGACAGAAGCGCACTCAATCTTGAATCTCAGTGGAGTTGATTCCGAAAAATCTCAGTGGAGTGGCTTCTTTTTGTCTTGTTGTGAATAAACTATTGTTTGCTACATTAATTAACAAAAAACAAAAATAGTATTCTGTTTCTAAACAGAAAACGTTAGTAGTACAGCTATCAACTTCTCAAAGTGTCATTAAAATTTCTTTTATTAAATAAAAGCTGCACTCAGCACAAGCTGAGTGGTTATTACTTAATTCACATAGTACTCAGCATGAATTTAACTTGTTAAGGCAAAACTCAGCTTTTCTTATCTAAGCCATAACTTAATTAACTCATACAGTAAGCTGAGTTGACTATTTCACAAAACTCAACTTTACGTCATTGATTAAGAGTATACTTAGTACCTAATTAAATTCACTAGCCTATTCGGTTTGCTATTTCCAAAACGTTCTTAAGTACTGTTAAGTACTATTCAAACTGGGTTCAACAATCACCCCCATTTTAGATAGATAGCAAACTAGGTAGATGAAGAATTTAATTAAGTAAGTCGGATTAATAATAACAAAGAAGTACCTGATAAGTGATGTAAGATTCCCTTTGCTGAGTGACATCCTTTAGTCAGCGCTTAAGCTCCCCCATACTGAGTGAGTCTTGTTTAAGCAACTCAGCTCCCCCATACTCAAAGGATCTCTGTTTCTTTGGGACTGTATCTTATTTCAGCTTTTCTTCAGTGGTTGGTCTCTTGTATGAGTGCCTGCATCAGTTATAAGATCACAGCAGAAACATACATACATATTGTTGAAATTTAAGAAGAACTTAACTTTGAGGTGAAAACTTGTATTCTATTAATAGTGAACTTAGTCAGTACATTATAGATGTTCTAAACTAAGATTACATCAATTTTTATTACAAGTTAATCTAACTACTCAAAACTAGCCTAACGCTTAGAAGAAGATCCATCTTGCTTCTGCTTATCTTTGCTCTGGCTTACTCGTGCTCTCTGCTGTGGATCCTTGTGCCTTGGTAGAGAACCCTTAAGCTGACTTGCCATTTTGAGAGCATCTTCAGCTACTTTCTCCCCCATTGATATCTGTCCCTGAACAATTTGATCAAGGCATGCATTAAAGGCGTCGAGAGCGGCTTGGAAGCTTTCTTGCCGGTCGGTGATTGCAGGGGAAATCTCACGCTCAAGCTATTCCTTGCCCTGGGTAGAGAGAAAATATTGATCATTCAACTCAGATAGTAGGAGATGATATCTGGAGAGATGAGTAATCTGATCAAATCCTTGGCTCGCAAACTATTGAAAACACTATAGCAGACCTCGAAAGTCAGTTGCTGTCAACGCAATCTTCAGGCGAGACTCAATATCTAGGATCTTGAGGCAAATGGCGGCTACATTCTTAGAAGTATATTTTATGTCCTTGCCATCCATTTCTCCCATTCTCAGAAGAGCATCAATACTCTTTATCATTCCATCCATTGCGATTTTCATCTCATCTAGCTTGGAGTGCACTGATAGGCTAGTCTTTCGGTAGAGCGGATCACTTGGAGGTATACTTGGCATAGGCATGTCAGGAAATAGCTTTCCCATCACAGAAACAAGGAATTTTTGAGAAGAAGAAACCTTGCCTGTGATGTGATCCGTAATCTCCCTTTGAGCTGAGTCCAGTTTGGTGCTGAGGGGATCAAGGTTCATGACTGGCGCCTTATCCAACTTGGCATTTATGCTTTCTAGGAGCGTCAAGACTTTGTCTTACTTGGCATCATGAATAAGGAGTAATTTGGATTCTTGCTCCACAAGCTGGGTAATGCTATGGCTGATGTCCTTTATAGTAGTCACCTTTGTGTGAAGCTCAGCAATCTTGCGGTCTGTGAGCCTCTTTATTGTGGCTTGCTCCTTTCCGAACTCATGAATCTGTGTCACTTGAGTATCCATGCTGGCACTCAATTAACTCAGTTGTTCAATGGCAGCATCTATACTACCCTTTATCTTTCCTGCAACAGCATTTGCTATCACAGTAGACGTGGGGATAGATGCAACAACTGCCCCAAGCTGGGCTGTAGACTCAGTCAATCTATTTAGGATCAAAGCCATCTTATCAACCAAACTCTTGGCACTCTCTTTTGCCAAATGAGTTCGAATAACAAACAAGCTTCCCTGGATCCTCTCAAACTCCTCAAAGTAGAGAGATTCGCTAGGTACACTTGTGTTCTGGTCGAATTTAGGCAATTTCACCTTAGGTTTGGAGGATAAGTCCGTCAATTCTAACTCAGTGTCAGTCTTGAGTGCTGGAAATTGCTTTCTAGCTAACTCACGGATCTGAGTGAGGAAGGATGTATCCACCATTTCTGGCTTTCTGCTGGATTCAGTTGCTTCCTTGGCTATAAAATTTAACTCAGCAGACTGATCACTTGCTTTTCCCTGCTAAGCGTAGTTCTCAGCATTGGGAACTTCCTTAACTAGAGGGGTTAAGGGGGTAGAAGTTAGGTTTGAAGAAGTGGAAGGTGTATGTTCAGAAGGAAGGTTGGATATGAATGGAATAGAAGGTTCAGAGGTGTGAGTTTGATGTTGTACTAGAGAAGGGTTAGGTTTTGGTGAGTGAGGTGGAGAAGATACTGGTGATGGAGAAGGTGAAGAAATGTGGATGATAGGTGATTTCTTAGATGAAGAAGTGGAGGTAGAAGATGAAGAAGGAGAAGGAGTTTTAGGTACCTCTGTTTTCTCAGTATCTGTATGAGTAGAGACTGAGGGGATTGAAGGATCTATAGGTGGAGAAGGGATGTGAGGATTTACAAAAGAGATGGGGGTAGGATTTAGAGGAACCTCTGGGTTAGCTGTTTGACCCAAAGATGAGTTAGCTTGAGGTTCTTCAAACTGAGTAGAGGGTTCCTCAGTTTGAGTGATAATGGGTAGGGAGATGTTGGGATCCTGAGGAGCAGATTCCTTAAGAAAGATATAGGTTGTTTCACCAACATCTTCCTCACTGCTGACCACCTGAGTGTTATACTTCATAGGTCTCCTACCAGCAGTTCTTTTATGCTGAGTGCCCTTAACTTTGGCAATTACCTCTTCAATATGCTCAGTTGCAGGGAACACATCCTGGTCCTCTACCTTGTATTTCTTGGCCTCATCTTACTCCTCAGTAGATTCAGATACTACCATTTCACGTTTCCTTCGGATCAGAGGTTCATCGGCCTCCATGTCATCCTCATACTCCTTAACTAGCTCAGCTTCATTTTTGGCTTCTGCCTCCTATTGAGTGCGGGTTCTTGGTATCATTCTCCTTCATTGATGCTGAGTAGGAGCTTCATTGGACTTCATAGGACTCTTCCCTTTGAACTTGGAAGAAGTAGCCCCTTGTGCTGTGGAGGATGTTGCAGGGATCTTCTCAAAGAGTGTTGAGATTGGAGCATTGTTAGAGGTTGTCTCCTCTTCAAAATCCACCACAAATGGATCTTCATCCTCCTTTCTGATGTCTTCCGGTAATACTGTTGGTACAGCTTTAGGTTTTCGCTGTTGTTTAGCTTTGCAGTACCTAGTATGTACCTTCTGACAGGTCAGCTTGCTGAAGTGGGACATCTCCAGCATCTTCTTCATTGGTAAAACTATTATCCCGGACTCCCCTAGAAACTCGCCCAAATCAACTTTCACTGCCCTCATTATCTCAAATATGAGGTAGCCATAATGATAGATGGTAGTTACTTTGGTCAAGTGATGAAGAATCAGCACTGGCCAGTTAAGTTTCTTACCCTCTACCATATGGTAGACAACACACCTTTCGAAATAGGTGCAGCTACTCAGTGAGCCAGTTTTTGGTAGCAGCAGCTTCACAACCAACTCCTGGCATATCCTAGCTTCCCAAGACATTCCGCTGGCTGAAATTTCCCTAGATACATAGTTGGCGTGGAGTTCCCAATCTTCTAGGACAAGGACTGCATCTTTATCTCCAGATCTTCTCAGCTTGGTGCCTGTAATAGGCATGTTGAGTATGCTCCCAATCAGTCTGGAGTAGATTAGCACTGGCTTATCTCCAAGCTCCAGCATAAGAATATCATTGAAGCCTTCAACAGTGTAGAGATGAGAGTAGAAGTACTTCATGAGTCCTGTTACTACTGGACCCTCCATCTTCAGAAATGCACTGAGTCACTGTTGCTTGATGACTCTGTGCATTGTCTTGTTTAGCAGCAATCCTTCATAATCAACCGTATAGACTGGTCCAAAGTCTAGGTTGTCTTCCCAAGCTATTTTAGAGATGAGGGTTCCCTCTCTTAGGGTGAATTTCTCCGTCTTTCCTTGGCCATTAACTACAATCCTTACGACTGTGTTGCTCTTGAGTCTAAAGGTGCTTTCGATTCTTGCCATTTTGAATTTTAAAGTGATGAAGTAGAGAAATCAAGAAGAATTTAGGGTTTGAATGCTCTGAAATTTGAATTCCCCAAAGCAAATACCCATTCTTTCCTAACTGTTCATCTTATATAGGCAAAAACCCGTTTTGGAGGATACGTGTCACGATCTCAGCTGAAGATAAGAGATTAACGCTGAGATTAACACTTGGTAAACTACCTCAGTAAAATGGTGAGTTTTGCTTGTGACTGTTCCGATTCCCTTCTACGTTAAATTTCAAAGTTTTAAGCGCGAACAGTAACTCACACCGTTTCTTTAATACACTGACGATGTTCTTCCACGTGTCTTCTAAGGAATTTAATCTTCAGAGGATGATGACTTCAGAGGCTGAGGTCTTCAGAGACTACATTCTTCAGAGGCTAAAGTCTCATCGTGG
Organism: Euphorbia schlechtendalii; assembly: GCA_949673415.1. Classification (NCBI taxonomy): domain Eukaryota; kingdom Viridiplantae; phylum Streptophyta; class Magnoliopsida; order Malpighiales; family Euphorbiaceae; genus Euphorbia; species Euphorbia schlechtendalii. The sequence continues at coordinate 10,714 of CATIWQ010921319.1, read as the reverse complement.
ATTCGCCATACCAATTAACTCTCTCAGTGTAATGAACTGTTCCTTTGGTAATGGCTTGGTGAAGATGTCTGCACGTTGTTCTTCAGAAGGAACGTATTCCAATTTGACATCTCCTCTGAGCACATGATCTCTAATGAAGTGATGTCTGATGTTGACATGCTTCATTCTTCCATGCTGGATTGGATTCTTGGATAAATCAATTGCACTTTTGTTGTCGCACATAACTTTGAGATAACTTGTCTTGATTTCGTAGTCTTCCAATTATTATTTTATCCAAAGGAGCTGAGCTACGCAGCTTCCTGCTGCCATGTACTCAGCTTCAGCAGTACTCAGTGCAACCGAAGTCTGCTTCTTGCTGTACCAAGAGATTAGACATTCTATAAGGAAATGGCATCCTCCTGTTGTGCTTTTCCTGTCCAGCTTGTCTCTTCCATAGTCTGCATCTGTGAATCCCTTAGGAGTGAATTTTGAGCTGTTGGGATACCACAGACCTGCTTCGATTGACCCCTACAAGTACCTGAGAATTCTCGTTACAGCTACTAAGTGTGATTCTCGAGGGTCAGCTTGATAATGAGCACAGTAGCACACAGCATACTGTATGTCTGGCCTGCTGGCGGTGAGGTAAAGAAGAGAGCTAATGATTCCTCTGTAGAATTTGCTGTCCACAGATTTTCCAGCTTCATCTTTACTTAAAATGGTGTCTGTGGCCATGGGAGTTGACATTGGCTTTGAGTTTGCCATATCAAATTTCTTCAGTACTTCCTTTGCATATTTTGCCTGATTGATGAAAATTCCATCTTCAGTCTGCTTGATTTGAAGACCAAGGAAGAAATTGAGTTCTCCCATCATAGACATTTCGAACTCGCTCTTCATTTGCTCGCTGAACTGCTTGCATAGCATTTCATCGGTTGCTCCAAATATGATGTTATCAACGTATATTTGGACAAGTAACACATCTTCTTTTCTTCGCTTGATAAACAAAGTTGTATATGCTTTTCCTCTTTGATAGCCTTTGCTGATTAAGAAATTGGTCAGCCTTTCATACCAAGCTCTTGGCGCCTGCTTCAATCCATAGAGAGCTTTCTTCAGTTTGAAGACATGCTTAGGATACTTAGCATCTTCGAAACTTGGAGGCTGGTGGACATAGACTTCTTCTTGAATGAATCCATTTAAGAAAGCATTTTTAACATCCATTTGGTATAATTTGAAGTTCAAATGAGATGCGAAAGTGTAAAGGATTCGGATGGCTTCAAGTCTGGCTACTGGTGCATAGGTTTCATCGTAGTCAATACCTTCTTGCTGATTGTAGCCCTGTGCAACAAGCTTGGCTTTGTTTCTGACAACATTACCATCTTCATCAAGCTTGTTCTTGAAGACCCATTTGGTGCTAATTATTGATCTTCCTTTTGGCCTTGGAACTAGATCCCAAACATCATTGCGTTTGAACTGATCTAGCTCCTCTTGCATTGCGATCATCCAGTAGTCATCTTCTTCTGCATCTTCAAACTTCTTGGGTTCGATCAATGATATAAAATCTGAATGACTCATCATTCTGCTGAGCTGTCCTCTCGTCATTACTGGATTGTGAACATTATCAACTATGCTGTTGATTGGATGGTCACGATGAACTCTGACTTCTCTTGGGAGAATTAGATCAGCTACTAGAGGATTGACTATTGGTTACTAAGGTGGTGGTTGATCTTCCCCATTGTTGAAGTTGATTGAGAGATCTTCCTCGTCGTCTTTGATTCCCTCAGCCATTGGAATCTGAGCCGAGTTGGGTAGCTCAGTTTGTGGCGCACTGAGTGGATTCTGAAATTGATTGACTCCTTCATCTTCATCATTTGGACGTCTTTCTGCATTGTTAGTTTTATCGAAATCCACATGTATAGATTCCTCTAAGAGGCTAGTTCGCTTGACATATATTCTATATGCCCTACTGTTAGCTGAGTATCCCAAAAAGATACCTTCATCAGATTTAGGATCAAACTTTCCTAATTGCTCTTTGGTGTTAAGAATGAAACATCTACAGCCAAAGGATCTGAGGTAACCAATCTTAGGCTTGCGCCCTCGCCAAAGTTCATAGGGAGTTTTCTCAAGAATTAGGCGAATAAGAACCCGATTCAAGATATAACATGCTGTGTTAACAGCTTCTCCCTAGAAGTATTTGGGTAGATTGTTATCACTCAGCATGGATCGAGCCATTTCAACTATGGTCCTATTCTTCCTTTCTACAACCCCATTTTGTTGAGGAGTATAGGGAGAAGAGAAGTTGTGCTCTATCCCATTCACTAAACAGAATTCTTCGAAATTGAAGTTCTCGAATTCACATCCGTGATCACTTCAGATTTTACATATTTTAGCTCCTTGTTCATTCATTATCTGATTACTAAGCTTGATAAAAGATTCATAAGTCTCATCTTTGCTACTTAGCAAGACTACCCATGTGAATCTTGTAAAATCGTCTACAACTACTAGAGTGAATCTCTTACCACCCAAGCTCATAGGTTGAACTGGGCCGAAAAGGTCTAGGTGTAGCAATTCCAGCGGTCTCTCAGTTACTACATGGTTTATTGATCTAAATGATTTCTTAACCTGCTTGCCAAGTTGACAAGCTGAGCATAGTTTATCCTTTTCATAGCTGATGCTGGGTAAACCCTCAACTAATTGCTTTTTGGCTAGTTTGGATAGAATGTTCATATTTATATGACCCTACCTTCTGTGCCAAAGCCATGCATTATCCTCCTTAGATACTAGACATATATTTAAGGAGCCAGGGGATAAATTAACCATATAAACATTATTGGTTCTAGGAGCATAGAGAATGGTTGAGTTAGTCTTACTGTCAATTACCGAGCATCCTACTGAGTCGAAAATGACCTTTTTGCCTTTTTCGTAGAGCTAAGCTATGCTGAGCAGGTTGAACTTCAGTCCTTTGACCAGTGATACTTCCTCGATTGAAGGAGACACCTCGACAGTGCCACAGCCTACAATCTTACCCTTTTGGTTGTCACCAAAGCTGACACTTCCATTTCTCTTACATTCCAATGAGATGAATTGGCTTTCATCTCCTGTCATATGCCTTGAGCATCCGCTATCCAAATACCACATTTGAGCGTCATCAGCGGATCTAAGGCTCACTTGCAAAACAATTAAGTTTTCTTAGGTACCCATGCTTTTGAGCTGGGTCCTCCCTTGTTAGCAGTGCTTATGTCTGTCCAATCATATTCGTCATAATAACCATTTTTATGTCTACATTTGACTGTGGCATGTCGAGTTTTCCGACAAAAATTGCACATAGTTTTTGCTTTGGGCTGGCTTGCTTTCTTCCTTTTAGAGGAATTGTTCCTCTTGGAATTGCGAATTTGGTTATTCAGAATCTGATTGTTGGTAGGAGGAGGATCCTTTTTCTTCTTTAATGCTGATATTTCAGCAGTCAGCTCATCTATTTTATTACTGAGCTTGCTAATATTACATTCTTGATATTCAGCCTTTTCTTGAAGAAAACGGATATCAAGCGATAAGGAAGCATTACTGTCTTCCAGATCGTCACTTCTCCTCACTATCTCTTTGATTTTTTTCATGGATTTATTTGTAAGTTTCATTACATCAAAGAGAGCCTGGGCGAAATCTTCAAGTGATAAAGAAGTTTCAGATTGTACCTCATTTTGATTGTCTTCTTCTTTATCATACTCAGCTCTAGAGTGGTAAGCGGAAGACTTTGTACCAGAGGTTGAAGCTGAGTTTTCGCCTTGGATGGCCATCAAGCAGAGATTTGCTGAGTCAGCTGCCTCTTCATCAGATGAAGAGGATTCTTCTGAGTCACTCCAGGTAGCTGCAAGGGCCTTCTTCTTGGAGAATCTCTTCTTGTTTCTGTCCTTGTTTTCCTTTGGACATCTTGTGTGGATATGGCCTTTATCTCCACATGCGTAGCACTTTATGTCTTTGCTGTGCTCTTTTCTTAGCCCTTCCTCAGCTCCACGTCGTTGCTAAGTTGACTTGATTTTATTGGGAAACTTCTTCATGAACTTCCCATCCTTCTTAATAAAGCGTTCGAAATGCCTTGTAAGAAGAGCCACTTCTTCATCAGAGTCACTACTAGAGGATTGTTCAGATGTTTCTGCTCTGAGAACTATGGCTTTGCTTTCCTTGCTGCGACTCCTCTTTGAGTCATCTGAGTACTTTCTTAGTAACATCTCATGTGTCAGCAAGGTGCCTATCAGCTCATCATAGCTGTAGGTCTTAAGGTCGTGAGCTTCCTCGATTACGCTCTTCTTGGAATCCCACTCTACTGTGAGAGTGCGGAGAATCTTCTTTACTTGCTCTTCTTCGCTAAACTCCTTTTCAAGTCGTTTTAGTTCATTGACAATGTTAATGAACCTGGTATTCATGCTCTGAATACCTTCGTTGGCAGCCATCGAGAACATCTCATACTCTCTCAGCATGAGGTTTATTTTGGACTCCTTGACCTTATCTGTCCCCTCATAGGTAATCTACAGTTTCTTCCAGATTTCTTGTGCTATTTCACAACCTGAGACCCTGTTGAATTCTGTAAGATCTAGCGCACAGTGTAAGTAATTAATAGCTATGGCATTCTCTTTGAGAAGCCTCAGATCAGCTTTGCTGTAGTCTTCTGGATCTACAGCTCTGCGTACACCGACCTGACCTCAGTAGGAACTCTGGGGCCAACTTCAATTGTGAGCTAAGCTTGCATACTTTGTGACTGGATAAAATTCTTCATACGATTTTTCCAAAACGTATAATGATTTCCATCGAATAGAGGAGGTCTGGTAACAGACATTCCTTCCCTTAGAAGGACTGTTTATCTAGAGCTCGAGCTAAAGTTATTATATGCCATTTAGGATCTGACTCAAGATGATTAGTCTTAAATACGAGCAACTGCTCTGATACCACTTGTTGGTCCTTGTGACAGCTTATAATAACAACAGAGGGGGGTGAATGCGTTAAACTGAGTAACTTTTGATAATTTTCATTTTATTGTTAGCTCAGTCTGGTTTTTATAGTCATGCTGAGTGTGCGTGTTGAGTGCAATGTAAAAATCGTATAAACTGCTCAGCTTGGCTGGTTCAGTTTATCTTCAACCTTAACTTAGTACGCAATACTCAGTATGGATTGGATAACAAGCAAATAGAGTAAATGAGATAAAGATGAGCGAGAAGGCTAATGAAGTTAGAACGAGTACACCTAAAATTTTATCTTGGTTCGGCCCTAGCCTACCTCCAGTCCCCGGATCCCTCTACGAGCTTTAATCCACTGGTGTTTCGTTCTTTCAATAGGCGGAGCATCCTTTACAGTGGGTAGACACAATTACAGAAAGTCCCTCCTTTCTAACTACCACTTTCACAGCTTGAGTCCCTTCTCAGACTGACAGAAAGTCCCTCCTTTCTGAATTTTGCTCAAACTCAATTTAGGTACCCTTCCTAAACTGACTCACAAGAATGATAATCAACAACAAATTGAATCCAACTTATAAAACGTTGGACCCTTACAATGTTATATCTCAAGGTTGATTCTCTCTCTCTATTACAAACAGATATGGAAATGGTTGTTTGTTAGATGCTTTGTGATTTGAACTTCTGGAAAGCTAGAATGGAATAGTGGTTTTAGCTCTTGGGAAATTCAATTGCGTATCACTGGTTGCTTGCTTGTGTCCTTCAACGTCTGCTTCAGTCTTCCATTTATACTGATAGAGCTCCATGAAGTAGCTGTTGTAGATTCATGGTCTCAGTAGTTCTTTAGTATTTCTTCTCTTCGTATCTTTCAAATCTTCCCGTTGGAGATAGTTTCTAGGACATTTCAGAGGCAGAAATGGAACGTTGAGACGGGATAAGCTTCTGTTGATGAAAGCTCTTTTGTCTTCAAGCAAATCTGTTTTAGAGAGATGAACGCGTGTTGAGCAACGTGTGAATCTGATTGGTTGTTGTTGCTAACTTTATCTGACACGCGCGGAGACACTAAGGGATGGCGTTGATAGAGGCGCACTCAATCTAGAATCTCAGTGGACTTGATTCTGACAAATCTCAGTGGAGTGGCTTCTTTTTGTCTTGTTGTGAATAAACTATTATTTGTTGCATTAATTAACAAAGCAACAAAAATAGTATTCTGTTTCTAAACAGAAACCGTTAGTAGTATAGCTGTTAACTTCTCAAAGTGTCATTAAAATTGGTTTTATTAAATAAAAGCTGCACTCAGCACAAGCTGAGTGGTTATTACTTAATCCGCATAGTACTCGGCATGAATTCAACTTGTTAAGGCAGAACTCAGCTTTTCTTATTTAAGCCATAACTTAATTAACTCATACAGTAAGCTGAGTTGACTATTTCACAAAAATCAACTTTACTTCATTGATTAAGAGTATACTTAGTGCCTAATTAAATTCACTAGCCTATTCGGTTTGCTATTTCCAAAACGTTCTTAAGTATTGTTAAATACTATTCAAACCGGGTTCAACAAAATCTTTCATTTATTGAAGCCATAACTCAGATTACTAACTACGGTAAGTTTATCAAAGAACTTTTATCTCGAAAGCGTAGTTTAGAAGGAATGTCAAAAGTATCTTTAACTGAAGATTGTAAGAAAAATAATAAATGCTACAATTTCCACTAAACTAAAAGATCCAGGAAGTTTCACAATTCCATGTAAACTTGGAAACATTTCTTTTCCAAAATGTTTATGTGATCTTGGGGCCAGTATAAATCTTATACCTTTATCGATCTTCAAAGAGTTAAAGCTTGATGATGAAGTTAAAAGGACAAATATGGACTTGCAGTTGGCCGACCAATCTATTAAACATCCTTATGGAATAATTGAAGATGTACTAGTTAAAGTGGATAAATTTGTTTTCCCAACTGACTTTGTTGTGCTGACTTTGTTGTCCTATAATTTTAGGAAGACCTTTTATGTATATTGGCAAAGCATTGGTCGATGTTTCGAAAGGTAAAATTAATTTAAGGATACGAGATAATACTGTTGAATTTAACATGGGTAAAGCTAATAAATATCCTATGGATGAAGATATTTGCATTCAACTTGACTTGATTGATGCTTGCATCCAAGAAGTTGTTAAGCTAGATTTCATTCATGAATATGAAGTCGAGGGGTTGCAAAACTCCTTCGACCCTTAAATCTCTTATATATATATATATAGTAGATTTTAATCATTTTGTGTATGTTTTTTAGTTAGTTTGTTTTCAAAAAAATAAAGAAAAGAACAAAAGCTTTTAGATTTTGCCATTTCGCGACCGTGACATGTATCGCGCTTGTGATCAGTTTGATCTGAACTTTCTATTTTTGAGTAAGAGAAAGTCACGATCGTGACTTACTCTCACGATTGCGACCTGTGCGATCTGCACAACAGTTATTGCTATAGCAATTATATTCTAACGGTTATATTTAGAATATACCTGTTAGAAAGGCAATGATTATCCTATCTTCCCTATAAATAACCTCTTTTCCTGTTTTGGTTTCACAAAAACTCTTACTCTTAATCATAATCCTTTGCAAAATAAAGTTTTCTCTATTTTTCAAATCAAACACTATTATTTCCTTCTTTATTTCAATGGCTCCTAAGAAAACTACAACAACCAAATGGAAGAACAAGATGGTCAACCAACAAAGTAAGTATGGATGTCCCTTTTCGATCGATAGTGATGAAGAAGGGGAAAGATACTTAAGAATCAAGAACTTCGATTTTTACTGTATGCTTTTCTACGATCCTACTTTTGCTATTGATGTTGTGATTCATGCGAAGGTAGAGAGATACTTTTCACTGTTTGGATTAGAGAAGTTCTTGAATATGGGATTTCCTTTTATCGAGGAATGGATTCTCGAATTCTTGGTTACTGTTGCTAATGATGGGAATGTCTTGAAGAAAAAATTCAAACTTGAAGGAAAAGAATATAAGTTTACAATGATGGATTTAATCAAGTGGTTTGGTTTAGGAGAGAATTTTGATGATATTGATAAAGATGAAGATTACTATTTGACAGACATCTGGACAGAATTAACAGGATTAGATCGGTATGATGTCAAAAACTCGTCAAATAAGAACATCTGAAGTAATAGCCATCTCTACCTTCACAAGTTTATTTCTCAAAGTGTTTTCTTTCGACATGAAACAACTAAAGTGTCAATAAAAGACTTGGAAATATTGGGGTGCATAGTTCTATAATTTCAACCAAAGTTTCCAATGTATATTTTGGAATCCATCGCTAGTCTGACTACAGATAAAAAGGCAAGAGTTGGAGGCGCAAACACGATTTGTGGGATAATTTTGGTTACCTTACCAATATAATCCAAGGGAGAAATTTAATTTTATGGGAGGAGTTTATATGAAGAGGGAATGATTGGTAAAAGAAGAAGTAGGAAAATTTACATTCCTACCATATAAAATAAGGATAAGAAAGCTTAGACCGACGTAAGAGTCTACTACTCGAGAAAACCAACCAGACGAAGAAGATGTTGAGGAAATTCAATTCGAGAGTGGTAATTCAAGACAAGCCCCGGGAAGTACGAGTGATACTTGGAGAGGCAAGTTTGTGAAAGATGTCGACCAAGCATGCCTAGACATTGCCTCCATACAGCAAGATGTTCGTTAATTGACAAAATAAAACTTATCACTGAACCGCAAATTGACTACATACTTTAGAATGCAAAATTTGGATATATCTCTGAGTCCACCAGATTCAAGTTCTGAGGAGTAAAATTGTTCAATTTCTTTCCTTTATTTTAGGTGTGTGTTTAAAAATTTTGATTTTTAATAAATGTCTCACAATGAGGAGATTGTGTTCTTTAAGTGTGAGGGGCATTTGTAAAAATCTCGTAAAATCCAAAAATATGAATAAATTAAAAAATCGATGAATTTGAAAATCTTTCTTGATATTTTTGTAAATCATACATTATCATTTCTTATACTAACATTTGTCCAAGGTTATTGTGAGTGTTAGGTATTTACAAGTTTGATGTTAGTGTAAAATTTAAGCGTTAGTTGAATTTGAGCGTTATTAGCACAACATTTAGCATTTGGCAAGGATGAGTGGTGAGCTACATTCAAAAGCAACATTCCAAGTAAGTTTTGATTAATATTTTGATGCAACATGAATTAGTATAAGTTATATAGTTCTAGTTTAATGCTTCCGATAATTTTAAGTGGAGTAATATTTAATAGTATTCTTACTATGAGTTTTATATGCAAATCTCGAATAAGTCCTATAGGTATTGAGTATGTTTAAAGTGTTAGGAGACTATAGCCATAATACTTTGAAATTGATCAATAAAGGATGATGGTATTAATTATGAAAAATCAAAGGAAAGAGAGGATAACCAATGAGTTATGCAAAATGTGATGAATGGTACGGAGCAGAAATTGTAACCATTCATTGAGTGAAAAAAAAGAAAAGAAAGCATAGCACGAAAAATGGTTACATGGTACAAAGTACTTCAAAAACATATGCTCAAAAGAAAAAAATGAGAGAGTAGTATGGAGCATAAAATGCAACCACTGAAAAAAGGGGAGAGTGGTATTGAGCATAAAATGCAACCACTAAGAGTGTTTTAGCATCCTAGGTTACCTAAAAATGCCTTGAGAGAAAATTAATCAAAGTGTGCTTTCCATGTCCTTTATACTTTATACTATGCCTAAGAGAAGGCAATATTCGAGTATGCATATAACGCTTATATGAAGATACGATTCGGTTGACTCTCCATTAAGAACAAAGGTATGCAACTAAGCATATAAATTGCACATTAATAATTTGTGGGAAATTTCGAATTTCTACTTGAAATCTTTTGCAACATGGAATGTGATACTCACTGCAATAGTCTTTCGCCAAATGAGATACGAACTTGTTTACCAATTTATACACTTCTGTTGAATCTATCTTGAGGACAAGGCAAAAGTTAAGTGTGGAGGTATGTTAAGTGTATAATTACACTTATTATCATATTAATTTCACACACTAAACACTATAGTTTCAGTTATATTTATATTTCATATAAAAGATTTCACGTGGTATGTAGTTGTTTTTTTATGCAAATGCAGATACTAGGTAAATCTTGGGAGTAAAATGATAAAAAGTGGAATTCTATGAAAAAAGTGTGAAAAAGGTGCGAAAAGATGGGTGGAACTTAAAGATTTGGCTTAGGATCGAAGCTATCCAAGATCGGTGAAGTTACAAGGAGAATTCTAAAGAAAAATGCAATTCACTATCGCGACAATCATTCGCGGTCGTGACTTGTTCTTCTTCATAATAGAAGTATTCCAATCAAAGATTCATAGTCGTGACATATATATCGCGGTCGTGACATATATATCGCAGTCGTGACATATATGTCACAGTCGCTACTTGGACGGTTTTCTGATTTTATCTTCTTAACTACCAATCGCCAGATAAGGATGATCAACCGCCATCAACTACCAATGAAAAGACACTTATCAGAAGCCAACCAATCATGAAAAGGTGCCAATCCATTATGGATTATATCAAAGCTTCTCAACCAATCACAATGAAGAGATTCAATCATTCACCAATGGACACAACCCTTCGTATGGATTGACGCAACCCTTCGAACTCTATAAATCCGGTTCCAATCCTCACAAACTTCATGCATGGTGTGCAACATAGAGTGCAACAAGGGAAAAGAGCATTAGAGTGCAATTATAGGGTTATATATAGTGTGTGTAGATAGAGAATTC
>CATIWQ010921231.1:0-18868 GCA_949673415.1 Euphorbia schlechtendalii | reverse complement strand
CACATAGACATATCATAAACTTCGAAATAGAAAGTATAAGTAGAAAGCAAAGCAAAGTTGTAAGGCATGCAAGTGAAAGCTAAAGTTGATCAAACCATATCCACTCTTTAATGGGAGTCATCAATTCTCTCAATTCCTATGTCTACTTTGAATTCGGTCTCAGCCCGTACAGAACCTCCGCTAGGTTGCTATTCTTTGTGAATATCGAACAAACGAATATTGAAGAACGAAAATTTTATTGATAAGTTATTTGCAAGTACACTTATACAATAATTGCTCAAGAATATAGAGAAATCTAGTGATTGAAAAAAGGATTCGAATCACTTAAAGATTTTCTCGCTAACACTTATGAATGCAGAGAACTCTCTATCTATACACACGTTATATTTCTCTCATGCATTCTAATATTTTCCCTCTCTGGTTGGCCACACTATGATGCACCCCACTGTATGAAATTTGTGAAGTTTGGAGCCCTCTTTATAGAGTTCGAAGGGTTGCGTCTATCCAAACGAAGGGTTGTCTCCATTGGTGAATGATTGCATCTCTTCATTGTGATTAGTTGAGAAGCTTTGATTTAATCCACAATGGATAGGCACCTTTTCATGATTGGTTGACTTCAGATAAGTGTCTTTTCATTGGTAGTTGATGGCGGTTTATCATGCTTATCTAGCGGTTGGTAGTTAAGAAGGTAAAACAAGAAAACCATCCAAGTCGCTACCCCGATATACATGTCGTGACCGTGAATCTTTGATTGGTAGAATTCTATTCTGAAGAAGAGTATATTGCGATCGCGAATGGTTGTCGTGACCGTGAAATACATTTTCTTCAGAATTCTAAGCTGATCTTTGACAGCTTCAATCCTAAGCCAAATCTTTGAGTTCCACGCATCGTTTTGCACCTTTTTCACTCCTTTTTCATAGAACTCCACTTTAGATCATTTTACTCCCAAGATTTACCTAGTATTTGAATTTGCATAAAAAACAACTACATACCACATGAAATCTTTTATATGAAGTATAAAAATGACTTAAAATATAGTGTTTAGTGTGTAAAATTATAACGATAATAAGTATAATTATACACTTATCAATGAGGCAGGTTCAAGATGCTCCTCATAAGTCTAGAGCAAATTAAGGTTGATTTATCTCCAAAATCGACTAGCAAGATATAGTTCAGTCCTTGGATGGTGTATAGGTGAGAATAAAACACCCTAATCAATCTGATGGTCGCAGGTCCTTCAATTCATAGAAAGGAACTTAGCTTTGTTGCTTGATGACCTTGTGCATGATCCGACTTTTTAGAAGGCTCTCATAATCGACTTCATATACAGGGCCAAATTCCAAATTGTCCACCCAATCCACCTTTATGAAAAGGGTTCCCGCTTATAAAGTAGCCTTCTCCATCATGCTTTAGGTGTTGAGTTTGAAAGTTGTTCTAGTCATCGCCATTTGAGAAGAGTAAGGAATTTCTGAAGGAAAGGAATTAGGGTTCTTTAGCTCTGAGATGATTCAAATTCTTAAAAGCAAGTAACTCATGCTTTTATAAACCTCTTAAGATGGTGATGATACGTGGCACGATCTCAGCTCAAGATGAGAATTAAAGCTAAGATTAAACCTTGATTAACCACCTTAGTAAAACGGTGAGTTTCCCTGCAAACGGTTCCGCTTCAAAAACACATCTTTCTGAAAACATACAATTTGATTTCAATTATGAAATAGTAACTCACGCTGTTACTTTAAATTTTAGACGGCGTGAAAAATGTGTCATCTCCTTGCTAAAATAAGGCTTGATCTTCGACACTTAGCCAAATTTCTAATTTCTTCTTCCATTTTCTTCATTACAGTGGGTTTGCTATACCAATGAGCTTCCTTAGAACATTGAATTGTTCCTTTGGAAATGGTTTGGTGAATATTTCAGCATACTATTCCACTAAAGGAACATACTCCAACTCGACATCTCCCCTTAGCACATGATCTCTTATGAAGTGATGTCTGATGTTGACATGCTTCATCCTGCCATGCTGAAATGGGTTCTTGGATAGGTCAATTATGCTCTTGTTATCACACATAACTTCAAGACACTTTGTGCTACGCAACTTCCTGCGGCCATGTACTCAGCTTCAGCTATACTCAACGCAACATAAATTTGCTTTTTGTTGTACCATGAGACCAATCAATCTCCAAGGAAATGCTATCCTCCTGTGGTTCTTTTCCTATCTAGCTTGTCTCTTCCATAATCAACATCTGTGAATCCTCTAGGAGTGGAATCTGAGTTGTTGGGATACCATAGACCTGCTTCAATAGAACCTTGCAAGTACCTAAGAATTCTCTTAACGATTGCTAAATGAGATTCTCTAGGATCATCTTCATAATGAGCATGGTAGCACATAGCATACTATATATCTAGCCTACTAGCTGTAAGATAAAGAAGAGAACCAATGATTCCTCTATAGAACTTGCTGTCTACAGGTTTTCCAACTTCATCTTTACTTAAGATAGTATCAGTGGCCATGGGAGTGGACATTGTCTTCGAATACTCCTTGTCAAACTTCTTCAGGATATCTTTGGCATACTTTACTTGACTGATAAAGATTCCATCTTCATTCAACTTAATTTTAGCACCAAGGAAAAAGTTAAGCTCTCCCATCATTGAAATTTCAAACTCGCTTTTCATCTATTTGCTAAATTCCTTGCACAGCTTCCCATCAGTTGCTCTAAATATTAAATCATCAACATATATTTGGACCAACAACACATCTTCTTTTCTTTGCCTTTTAAACAGAGTTGTATTTACCTTCCCTCTTTCGTAGCCTTTGCTGATTAAGAAATTGGTCAACCTCTCATACCAAGCTATTGGAGCCTACTTCAATCCATAAAGATCTTTCTTTAATTTGAATACATGCTAAGGATTCTTTGGATCCTCAAAACCAGGAGGCTGGCGAACATGCACTTCTTCTTGAATGAATCCATTCAGGAAGGCACTATTGACATCCATTTGAAATAATTTGAAGTTCATATGTAATGTGAAGGCACATAAGATTTGAATTGCTTTAAACCGGGCTACAGGAGTATAAGTGTCATCATAATCGATGGCTTCTTGCTGATTGTAGCCTTGCGTAACAAGCCTAGCTTTATTCCTGACAACAGAGCCATCTTCATCTAGCTTTTTCTTGAAAACCCATTTGGTTTTGATAATTGATTTCCCTTTAGGCTTAGGAACTAGATCCCAAACATCATTGTGCTTGAACTAATCCAGCTCCTCTTACATTACGATCATCCAATAATCATCTCCTTCTACATCTTCAAAATTCTTGGGTTCGATCAATGAGAGGAAAGCTGGATGACTCATCATCCTGCTAAGCTAACCTCGCATCATCACCAGATTATGAACATCATCAACTATGCTATCTAGCAGATGGTTTCAATGAACTCTAATCTCTCTTGGTAAACATGGATCAACTGTTGGAGGATCGAAAATGGGTTGTTGAGATGGAGGTTGATCTTCGCCATCATTGAAGTTGATCGATAGATCATAATCATCTTTGACTTCCTCAGCTTCAGGTTATTGTGCTAGGTTTGACAGCATAGTGAGTGGCATGCTGAGTGGATTTGCTTGCTAGGTTACTCCTTTATCTTCATCAGATGGACGTGTATCTACATTGTTAGTTTCATCGAAATCTACATGCATAGACTCCTCTAATATGCCGGTTCTTTTGACATATATTCTATATGCCCTACTGTTAGTTGAGTATCCCAGAAAGATACCTTCATCAAACTTGGGATAAAACTTACCTAGTTGCTCCTTGGTGTTAAGAATAAAGAACCTATAACCAAATGATTTGAGATGACCTTACCAAAGTTCATAGGGTGTTTTCTCCAGAATTGGGCAAATTAAAACCCGATTCAAGATACAACAAGCTGTGTTAACAACATCTCCCTAAAAGTACTTTGGTAGATTGCTATCACTCAGCATGGATCAAGCCATTTCAACTATTTTTCTATTCTTCCTTTCTAAAACCCCATTTTGTTTAGGCATATAGGGAGAAGAGAAGTTTTGGTCAATGTCATGCGCTAAACAGAATTCATTGAAATGGAAATTCTCAAATTCACGCCCATGATCACTTTAGATTCTACTGATTTTAGTTCTTATTTCATTCATTATCCGATTACTGAGATTGATAAAAGATTCATATGTTTCATCTTTGCTACTCAGCAAGACTACCCAAGTGAATCTAGTGAAGTCATCCACAACCACTAACGAAAATCTCTTACCACCCATGCTCATAGGCTGAACTAGGCCGAAAAGATCTAGGTGGAGGAGCTCTAACAATCGCTTAGTTACTATGTGATTAATTGACGTAATGATTTCTTAACTTGCATTCATAGTTGGCAAGCTGAGCACAGTTTATCATTTTCAAAGCTAATGCTACATAAACCCACAACCAATTTCTTTTTAGCCAGTTTGGACAAAATGTTCCTATTTATATGACCCAACCTTCTACGCTAAAGCCACACATTATCCTCCTTAGATACAAGACACACATTAAAGGAGCCAGGGGATAAATCAATCATATACACATTATTGATTTTAGGAGTAAAGAGTATAGTAGAATCAATCTTACAGTCAATAACTAAGAAACATATTGAGTCGAATGTAACCTTCCTGCCTTTGTCATAAATCTGGGCTACACTGAGGAAATTGAACTTGAGTCCTTTGACTAGAGACACCTCTTTGATTGAAGGAGAGACACCAACAGTACCAAAGCCTACAATCTTACCTCTTTGGTTGTCTCCAAAAGTGACTCTTCGATTTCTTTTACGCTTCAATGAGATGAACTAACTTTTATCTCCCATCATATTCCTTGAGTATCCGCTATCCACATACCACATTCTAGAGTCATTAGTGGTTCTAAGGCTCACATGCAAAACTGTTACATTTTCTTAGGTACCCATGCTGTCAAGCTGGGTCCTTCCTTGTTAGTAATGCTTAGGTTATTCCAATCATACTCATCATAGTAACCATTTTTAATCCTACAGAGAACTGTAGTATGTCCAGCTTTCCCACAAAAACCACACACCGTTTTTATCTTGGGTTGGATCGCTTTCTTCCTTTTAGAGGAATTCTTCCTCTTAGAATTGCGAGTTTGGTTATTCAGAGTCTTATTGTTGGCTGGAGGAGGAACCCATTAATTTTTTAAAGCTATGATTTTAGCAGTCAACTCATCTAATTGCTTAGTGAGCTTGCTGATATGGTAATCCTGATACTCAGCTTTTTCCTAATCTTCACTTCTCCTCACTAACTCCTTGATTTTTTTCATCGACTTTTTAATCAATTTCATAACATCAAAGAGAGCTTGGGTAAACTCTTCAATTGTCAAAGAAATTTCAGGTTATACCTCAGTTTGAGGAGCCTTACTTTTGTTGCACTCATCTTTAGAGTTAGCGGCGGTTTAATCTCCACCTAAGGTAAGATGCTAAGCCTTTGCCCCTTTGATTCTCGAAGGCCATAGGACAGAGGTTGGTGGAATCAGTTGCTTTCTCATCAGATGATAAGGATTTTTCTAAATCACTCCAAGTGGCAACAAGTGCCTCATTCTTCTTGGTGAACCTCTTATTGAATATATCCTTCTTTGACTTTGGATAGCTTGATTGGATATGGCATTTTTCTCCATAACCAAAGCATTTGATGTCTTTGCTGTGCTCTTTCTTGAGTCCTTCCTCAGCTCCATGCCGGTTATGAGTTAACTTGATTTTAGTGGGAAACTTCTTCTTGTTGAGCTTCGTGTCCTTCTTCGTGAAGCGTTTGAAATGCTTTGTCAGAAGGGCCATTTGCTCATCAGAATTATAGCTTGTGGATTCATCAGAGGAATCAACTTTTAGGACAATGGCTTTGTCCTCTTTTTCCTCGCCTCGAATCCTTTTGAAGTCATCAAAATACTTCCTCATATACATCTCATGAGTCAACAAGGTGCCTATCAACTCATCATAGCTGTAGGTCTTAAGATCATGAGCCTCCTCAATAGCGCTCTTCTTGGAATCCCACTCTAAGGTAATAATGCAGAGAATCTTCTTCATGAGCTCTTCCTCGGTGAACTCCTTCCCCAATATCTTTAGTTCATTAACGATGTTAATGAACCTATTATTCATGCATTGAATACCCTCGCTGGCCCATTGAGAACATCTCATACTCCCTCAGCATGAGATTGATCTTTGTCTCCTTGACCTTGTTTTTCCCCTCGTAGGTAATCTCCAGCTTTCTCAAGATTTCCTATGTTATCTCGTAGCCCAAGACCTTGTTGAATTCAATAAGATGTAGCGCATAGTGTAAGTAGTTAATCATTGTTGCATTCTCTTTGAGAAGCCTGATATCAATGTCATCGTAGTTCATTGGATCTACTGGTACACGAACCCCGTTGCTCATAACAGTAGGAACTCTAGGGCTAAGCTCGATTGCGAGCCATGGTTGCATGCTTTGAGATTATATGAAAATTTTCATGTGATTTTTCTTAAACGTATAGTGATTACCATCAAACAATGATGGTCTAGTAATAGACATTCCCTCCTTCAAGAGCACTATTTATCCCGAAACATAAGTGTAGTTGTTGTAAGCCATTCATGGATCTTTAACTCAAAGATATTTAGTCAATAAGTTGAGTATAAGCTCTGAAACCACATGTTGGTCCTTAGAAAACTTATAAACAACCATAGAGGGGGGTGAATGCATTTCTTTGTTACTTTTTAGATTCATGAAAATATTTAACCAAGTTTTAAGATGCGTGCTGAGTGATGCTGTGCTAAGCGAGTCTAAAAACTTATAAACTGATCAGCTTTGCTGGACAGTTTATCTTCAATCGCTTGTTGAGAACTCTACTAAGCTCGGATTGGTTTTTCAAGTAAAATGGTAAACATAAAAAGAATGATGAATGAGTTTGAACACGATAAAAGCTAAAGCTAAAGTTTAAAACTTCAACACTTGGTTTTTTCCTAGTTTAGCCTCGAGCCTACCTCCAGTCCTCGGAATCCTTCTTCGAGCTTAAATCCACTAGTGTTCATTCCTTACATAGGCAAAGTAGCCTTTATTATGGGTAGACACATTTTACAGAAAGTACCTTTCTTTCTAACTACCAACCAACTCAGTTTGGGTACCCTTCCTAAACAGACACTCAGATTTGAATATAAAGTTTAAGAACTGAATTCAACTTATAAATTGTTGAATCCTTACAATGTTAAATCTATGATTGATTCTCTCTATTATAAATAGATCGACAGTGATTGTTTGTTGATTGCTTGACAATGGAATTTCTTGAAGCTGCAGCTCTTAAAGAAATTCGAGGTGATTCACCATGTTTGAACGTCTGCTTTAGTCTTCTATATTTACTTGAGGCTTTAAAAAGTAGTCATTGCAAACTTTTCATCCTTATAATTTTTCAATTTCTCCTCTTCATATCTTTCGAATCTTCCCGTTGGAGATAGATTCTAGGACGTTTAGAGATAGAGATTTGAACGTTGAGGCATGATGAAATTCCATTGACAAAATCTTGTTTGTGTTCAAACAAATCATTCTGGTAGAGAGGCTAGTGAAATGCAACGTTGAATCTTGAGATTGGTTGACATTGCTAAAGCTTACAGAGACGCACGGAGACATTGAGAAATGGTACAAGAGAATTCTTTTTGCCTTAGATTTTAGTGAGGAATCTCTAACATTCCGTAATGACACCTTTTTATCTTGTGAAGACAACTAAAAATCTTCTTTATTTTCAACGCTTTTCAACCTGAAATGCATCTAAAGAATATTTCATTTCTCATAAAACACGTTAGCAGCTCAAGTGTCATTTAAATGTCTAAGTGTCAAACATTGTAGCTTTTAATTAATAATAGCTAACTCATCACTGCTGAGTTGATATCTTTCTTAACTATGTAGTACTCAACATAGACTCGACTTTTCCTACTCTAAGCCATAACATTATTAATTACACTACAAACTAACTTGCTTTTCCTTAAACAAACTCAAGTCAGCTTCACAAATTAAGAGTATACTTAGTACTCAATTGATTTCACTATCGTAGACAGTTTATTTTTTCCAAAACATTTAAGTACTGTAAAGTACTATTAACTTGGGTTCTACATTCTCAAATCAATTCAAAGTTGATCTAGAACCTTCAACCATTGATGAAAACTAGGGTGGACAACTACATTATTATAAAGGATACTCTGGTGGCTATGAATGAGCATCTGGCTATAAATGTGAGGGGACTAGAAATGAGTTATGATGAGATCTTTGGGTATAAGCTTGAGTCTCAGAGGTAAATTGCTGATGTTATCTCCACATTGGGAGAAGTGTTTGAGAGATGATAGACTAAGCACTCCATGGGACTGAAGGAAGAGATCACAGAGCTAAGAAGGCAGAATGTGATCAGTTTGTGGTAGCAAGGGAAAATCCAAGATAGCATGGGTGAGGTAATGAAGTTTTTAACTGACTTTTGAGCTGAAACTCTCAAGGCTATTGATGATTTGAAGAAAGTGATCAAGGTAGAAGTGATAAAGGCTGTTGATAGCACTATAAAGCAGGGTTAGTGATGATACCTTTGCCTAAAAAAATGAGCTGGCAAATGATATTTCAGATGAGCTAATAAAGAGTGTTGATGGTCTAGCAAAGGCTATTGAAGAAGCCAAAGATATAGTCATCGTATTGAAAATGATCAATCTCAGGCCTTATAGAAAATCTCTCTTCACTCCTTCTCACATGATAGTGAGATTATGCCTTATCTTTAGCATACAGCAAATGGACTAAACACACAATGGATTTGGAACTAGAAGGCTCTCACACTTATCTTGGAGAGTATTTGTCCTATTGTGTCTAACAAGGTTGCAAGATTGATTCAGCATATTCTTCCTTCTCTTCAAGCCAACGCTACTGTTGTCAAAGAATGCATCCAGCGCTTTACTCTTAATCAAGACAAGATCGTTGCTCAACTTGTTGGTGTTGAGTAGAGGGAGAAGGGTAAGTACAACTTCAAAGATACTTGGGAAATGTGGATGGCTCCAGCATCTACTTCAACCACCATAGAGGTTGATGCCCAAGATCAAGACACAAAGAAGCCAAAGGACTATCAAGTAGTTAGAATAAAGTAGAATAGCTTAGACTAGCTTTTCTTTCTTTTTGTCATCTGTCAAAATTCATGAACTTTGTAATTCACATCATGATAATGAAATTTTTATTGTTCTTGTTCTGAGTACAACTATGCGTTGTACTATCATCTTTAGATACATAACTAAAACATGTTATTGAAGAAGATTGATGATACTCAAAACAAGCCTTACATTATGAGGGAGCAATACTTTCTCCTTGTGCTTAAGTTCACTCAAACCAACAAAATGAGGGAGATTGTTGGGTTCTAAGTTAAGAATTAAAGTTTGATGGTTCTAAGTTCAAAAGATCAGAAGATCTCAAAAGGTACCTTACATAAAAAATGCTCCCATCAACAGATGATAAATACTTCAAAGATGGTCAAGGGACTCTTTAGTCATTCTACACTAAAAGTCACAGGACCTGACACAACATTAAAGGTTGTCGCGGGCCAAAAGCACCTCTTTGTGAAAAAAGACAAATTTTGTTGCTTACTAAGAAACAAAAACATCCTCTTTCATTCCCTAATAGAAAATTGTACATTTGGGGGGACCAAGAATCTCTTTGGCAAAGATAGCATGGATTCAGTTGAGGCTTGCCATCTCTAAACAAAATTCTAACGGAAACATCCTTAGAGACAAAGGGCAGAATTTCATCAAGACTCCAAACTCAATGGAAACATTCTCTCTGTCTATAAAAGGATGTTATCCTCAAGTGAAGAAGGTTGGTGAAATATTACAATTTAAAAAGAGCAATCAAGCTATCAAATAACTACAACTTCTTCCCTTCTAAATCATAAAAGCAAACACAAATTTTCACATTTATTTGTTACTAAGTTATCACTGAAACAAAGTTCAAAAGCTCTAAAATTTTATCATTCAAATCTGTAAAAACACTTTCTTAAGTTGATGTAAGAGTGAGCAAGCTTAGACACTAGTTGGAGGGTACTTCTAGTAGTTATTGTAAGCTTAGAGCCTAGATACAATAGGATGGTACTTTTGTATTGGCAAAGCTCTCAAGCTATAGATTTTTGAATGGTACCTAAATTAGTAAGGTAGTCTTATAGCAGTTTATTCTCCACCCTTAAGGAGAACTGCTAGTGAATTAAATATTGGACAGAGTCTTCAAGGACTAGATTAGGCAGAGGTTGAACCAGGATAAAATCTCATAGTTCTAACTTTCTTATATTTGCTATCATTGTATTCACCTAACTATCCACATAAAGCTAAATTTATCTTACCATTATCTGAATAAAAAAAGGTCTCTAAGTGAAAATTTCCAACTAGTTGTTCACTGAGAAGAAGCTTCAGAAGTAACTTTTGCTTAACTCTTGAGCTATGAAAATACCTCAAAAAAGAGTCATCCATCCCCTACCTATTTATCACCCTACTAGGCTCAACAATAATCTTTGAGGTTCCTTTTGAATTTCTATTTAGAAATTCAAATCACTTTTCACTTTTCCATAACTTATCTCTCTTGAATAACCTCTCTCTAGATTTCTAACGATGTAAAGTTCTAGAAAAAATTTTTATTTTTTATTTGAAATAGATTCAATTAAGTTTAAGAATTTGATCAAATTAAATTTAAATGATACCTAAGTCTAAATTAATTAATTAATTTAAATGCATGAATTTATTTTGTTTAATTTACTCTTAGCAAATTATTGTGAGACTAAATGCAAACCTATGAATGAAATAAATGCAAAAACTTATGGCGATTTAGTATGAATTCCATAGCCCTAGATATATGAGACCATTAACTCAATGAGGTGGTGCGAGGAGTGGTGGGATTAGATCCGTGCTGATGCAATTTCTTGACAATACCTGAAGCTTGTGGTAAGGATAAAGACCACCGAATTTGGATCGTTGATCCATGCTCTCTCTTCGTAAGGGATTGAGCCACATCTTCATAGGAATGCTGATTGAGAGGTGGAGTGAAACTAAACAAACAATTCATGTACCAATGGGGGGAGGTATGCATTAAACCCCTTTGATAATGTAGCTATGACTAAGACCGGGTAGACTCTTCGCCTCAATGTCTTTATGAACCAGTTTCCCCATATTCGATTCAATCGAGATAGGATCAATAGGTTGATAGTCATCAGGCCATCGCAACATTCACAGCTTTACTACAATGAGGTGATAGCTAGGTGGGAGCGCTTAGACGAGATCACTAATGAGGAGGTGCCCCAGTTTGTCAGGTTCTTCATTGCCGTACTTCTTTCCACCATCTTCTTCCCGGTGTCTAACAGTTAGCTAAATTACACCATTGTACCCGCTTTGGAAGACGTTGATTCTATCTCCAGATAGAACTAATGCCAGGCTATCCTAGGCTAAATTTATTACAGATTGGACTACTATGCGTGATGTCAGATGCAGGAGCTGAAGATGAGACACCTATGGATCTTGGT
Source organism: Euphorbia schlechtendalii (assembly GCA_949673415.1). Classification (NCBI taxonomy): domain Eukaryota; kingdom Viridiplantae; phylum Streptophyta; class Magnoliopsida; order Malpighiales; family Euphorbiaceae; genus Euphorbia; species Euphorbia schlechtendalii. The sequence continues at coordinate 7,332 of CATIWQ010921231.1, read as the reverse complement.
GTGTCTTCAAACTTCTTTCCATTTTATTGCTTTCAGTATTTCCCCCATTTAGATATGATATATTTGCAGCTCTAGGCCTTTGATAATCGTGCAGAGGGGGTGAATGAGGATTTACTTGGTACTTTATCGATTTTAAAAAAATTTAATCCAAGTTCTTTTTAGATGCGTGCTGAGTGACTTATGCTGAGTGTACTTCAATCTAAAGATTATAAACTACTCAGCTTTGCTCACTTAGTTTACCTGCAAGCTATGCTGAGTAATCTTCCTTAGCTCAGTTTGGTTTTCAAGCAGTTAAATAAAAATGAGAAATGATGTATTGAGCAAAAACACTTACAAAGGAAATAAAAAGAATTAAGGAAAGATTACCCTTTAGATTTATCCTAATTCAACCCTGAGCCTACCTCTAGTCTCCGAATTCCTTTCTAAGCTTTAATCCACCAATGATTTCTTTTGTTCAATAGGAAGAGAAGCCTTTAAAGTGGGTAGATGATTACAAAAAGTACCCTCCTTTCTAGCTATCTCTTAATACTCAGTTTAGGTACCCTTCCTAAACTGACTCACACATATTTTAACAGAAATTTATGAACAAAGGAATTCAACTTATTAAAGTGTTTATTCTTTTACAATGTTTAAGCTTAGCTGAGACTCTAAGCTAATCTGGTTTCACTCTAACAAATAGATGGAAAATTGAGTGTTTGCTTTTTGATTGCTTGAAATAAAATTTTTGAACACTGGGATTGCCTGAACAAGGTTTTAAGTTATTAAGAAATTCGAGGTGATTCACCAAGTTTGAATGTCTGCTTTTAGTTTCTATTTATATTTGTAGATGCTAGAAGTAGCCGTTTCAAACTTCTCATCCTGGCTTATTCTTCAAAATCTCTTCTCTTCACAGCTTTCAAATTTATCCTTTTGAAATAAATTTTGGGACTTTTAGAGGCAACGATTTGGAACTTTGAAGTGAGAGATTAAACCGTTAATCTTTTATTCATCAAAAACACATTTCTTCAAGGGAATCTATTTGAGAGAGGAACGTGCGAGATGCAACTTGGAAACTTGTGGTAGGTTGACTTGTTGACCTTGCCAAGGTGGCATTACGACTACTCAACTAGGTTGAGGTAGCATCATTACTATTCTTCACCTTACCTCCCTCTACATTGGCAATGCTATTTAAGGTTGGAATATATGATACAGTCACATAGGGCTAAGTTATAGAATCCATTAGCCAGGTTAGGATTAGTGCCATCTTGTCCATAAAGCTTTTGGCACTCTCCCTTTCTTGGTGTACCTAGATTACATAAAGGCTCCCTTGAATCTTCACATATTCTTCAAAATAAACAATTTTCGAATGGATGCTTGAGTGCTCTTCAAACTTAAGAATCTTTAACTTTTTTTTGCAAACAAGTCCATAAATTCTTATGCCAATAACACTTGGCTTAGTGCACCAACCAACTCAATGTTATTTTGGAGAGATGGAAATTTCTTCCTTAGTAGCTCCCTAATCTGAGCTAAGATGATTGAATCAGCCAAATTCTCTTTGATTGGCTTGCTACTAGATGGAGTTTCTTCCTTGGTGATAAAATTTTCCTAAGCACCTCCAACATTTTTTATTCCCTCTTGAGTGTAGTTCATTGTGTGAGGGACTTTTCCAAATAATGGGATTCGAGGGGTTAAGGATGGTTATGAAGAAAGGTTAGGTGTAGAAGAAGTGCTTGATGTTTGTACATGGGGAATTAAAGAAGTAGAGGTTAATTTATATTTGACAAGAGAAGAAATGAAAATTGTTTGAATTTGTAGAGGTGATGAAGAAGGGTTCATCTTTTCTTGGGAACTGTTTGGAGAAGAGATATGAACTGGGGAATTTATAGGAAAACTTATAGGAGAAGTATTAATAGGAGAAGAAGGAATTTCCAGATTTATAGTAGAAATTGGGGAAGGATTCATAAAAGAATTTTGGGAAGGATTTTTAGGTACTTAGGGGTTGGCTGATTGATTTAGAGATGGATCAACCTATGAGTGGATGGTAACTGAATTTGCTGAGTGAGATTGAGGGATTGAATGTTCTCCTTAGGAAGAGCAGATTCTTCCTAGCTGATGAACTTTATGTCATCATCATCCTCATTACTCACTACTTGAACTTCCCTCCTTGGCTTGATTTTGGCAATCCTCTTCTTCTAGACTCCTTTAACTTTGATTCTACTTTGAGAACTTCCTTAGTAGCATTGAGACTTTCAATATCTTTTTAGCTTTCTTTGGTCCTTGCTGAGATGCAGCTTTCCTAGCCTCCTCAAATTTCCTCTTCCTTTCTCTCAATTCTTCTCTTAGTTATCTAGCCGTTATGCCTTGAACTTTTTCAATGAATTTAGGAGGAGGTGGTGGTAAGGATGACTTTATCATAGTAGCTTCTTCTTCTTCTTGCCTTGACTTGGCCTTAGTTTTCCTCTGAGTCCTATTCTTCATGTTCAGCTTCTTCTTTTGCTAAGTTTGGGCACGCGTAGCTCCTACCCTTGCTTTTGCTAGGCTAGTTCTATTTCTTTGAGCCACCGCCTTGGCTCCTAAACTTGTAAGAGCAAAAGTAGTTGATTCTTGAACAAGTTAAGATGATAGAGGAACATCATCAATCATTTCTTCACTAGACACCTTATAATCCACCATAAAGGAGTCCTCATCCTCCTTAAGAATGTTGGCTGGAAACACAAATGGTACTACCTTGCCTTCTTCGATTTAACATCCTGGGCTTTGATGTACTTTGAATAGACCTGATTGAACTTCAATTTATTGAAGTGCTAGAAATCCAAGGTCTTGTAAATAGCAAAATGGTGTCTCCCTTATCACCCACAAACATGGAATATCCATCCTCAGAGCTTTCGCTATGGCAATGATAAGATAACCATAATGATAGAGGATAGTTACCTTAGTGAGATGATGTAAAATCATCAGACGCCAGTTGAACTACTTCCCTTTTACCATATGATAGATACATTATACACCTCTCAAAATTGGTGCAGTTACTGAGAGATCCAGTTTTGGGCATAATGATCTTGATCAATAGCTCATGGCATGCTTTAGTCCTCCATGTCATTCCTAAAGTTGAAATTTTGTTGAAACCATAATCCGCTATTAGTTACCAATCTTCTGGGATAGCCACATCTTCTTCATCTCAATTCCTCCTTAGTACAGTTATGAGCAGATGACGTTTGACCCGAGCGATCGTAGGGAGGCTCTGGCCTCGTGAGATGGGGCATTTGGTTTTTCAAAAAGAAAAGAAAAGTTGGTTTTCAAATTTAAAGACTCGAGACCTAAATCTCTAGCCTGTGCGCCACCTGGATCAGCTCTTCCGAGAAAATTTGGTGCAACTTAGATTCATTTACCTAATCCATACAATGGAAAAGAGATTCAGATTCGGATGAGTTATTTACTTTGTCATCGTTTGAGTTAAATTACACTACACTAGAAACCACATTTATAACATTAGAACTAAACTAGATATTTTCAGTTTACGATTAGTTTATCGCACATGCATAAAACGGTAAATAAGTAAATGGTAGAAAGTAAACACGAAGGAAAGTAAATGCGCCTCTACAGAGGATTAATTACATTTTGGGCTGGGGAATTTTACAAATTGCCTAAGTACATTGGAATCTAAGGAATACAATCGCCTAGAATACATTGATATCTAATGAATATTATATTTTATTTAAATTTAAATGTGAGACCTGAAGGGAATTAAATCCCAGCATTCATCTAACCCTAGTCTACCTGCATCCACAAAGGTTAGCACAAATATCGCGCATCACAAATATGTTCGTTTGGATTTTTCAAGAGACCCAAGCAGTCTAATTTAAAACAGTGAGAGATTTGAAAATTTTTCCATGTAAAAAAGGTTCATTTTATACACATAATTTATTTTATCATTTTGTTAGTGAAAATGCCACATATGAATATTTATTGGGTCGGTTATCTGGGAACTTTAATCCCCTTCGTCAGGGTTTCCTAACATACTTCACAATAATATTAGTGAAAATGAATCTAAGTCCAAATACACAAATAAAATGGCGTTATTGAACCCATTTCGAAAGGGAAAGCGTTAAAGTTGGTAAAATAATATCCCGATGAAGAGGAACCAACTTCAACTATTCAATCACCTTTCAGACAAATTTCGAGTACGTAAAATTGTCAAACATACATTTTATGTTACTAAAAACTCAGATTTTAAGTCTAAATAGTCACCATTGACCCTCTTGAACATAAAACGATGTTTGAAAATTTACCGAACATCTGTCTAGAATGCAATGCCGTTAAAGCCACTACTGATGTCATTAATGATATTAGTGATGTTGTTAACAACATTGCAATGTCATCAAGGGCATTAGAGAGGCAGAAACAATTAGTTTTTTAGTTTTTTGTATTTTACACAATCCACACATATATCAAGTATAAACAAGGGAATCCCAACTCTAAGAACTCAGAGGCTCACCCCGTAGTCATGAATCCACTTCACTAGGTACACAAAAATCTCTGTAAAATCCTCCTTCTTTCTTTGGTTCAGTTTGTGATTTTGTTGATAAAAATGGTTTAAGTGAAGAGTAAGAGTTAATCTTGAGGGAGAATCCCAAAATATGTTAGTCTTAACAAGATGAAGAAAGGAAGTAGAAATCCTTCTTCTATCAAGTTTAGACTTTTGCAAAAATCATGAAAACTAGTTAACTTGTTGAAAATGAAAGACAGAAATAAGTATTCTATATGAGTGAAGATACTTATTGACAATACTTATACCAAGTCATATTGAGTTATAACTTAATGAAAGTGATCAAGAAAACTTTAAACCTCAAAGCTTGCTTAACTTTCCTACACAACTCAAACTTGTTTAAGTAGAGACTAAACCTCAAACTTGCTTAAATAACTCCCAAATGTCCCAAGTTCATGCCCTTTCCATGAACTTACACTCACTAATTCTAGAATTACAAGTTACCATGAACTAAAAGATTTTTACTTAGTTTCCCAAAGGTTCAAGTACCTCAAGAACACCTAAAAAAACCTCAAGAACACTAAGAACTTAAACTTTGCTTAGAGCTCTCTTCCTTCCTTAACACTTGCATGAACATGAAATCCCCCTCTTTTTGAAACTCAGCTCTCTTCTTAAGGATCTCTCTTCAATCCAAAGTTAACTATTTCTATCTTAGACAATACTTTCACTTTTTGCATTTTGGCTTTTGTCAATCCAAATGCACATATTGGATAGATAGTGTCCTAGGTAAGGTGTGGGAGTGGTGTTGCAGGAGAAAATTCGACCATCTGGGAAAAGATTACCTTCTTGGCTAAAAATTGCAAAAAGTGCAATTTTGGTTCTGCTACAACTGCGATATCATTAAAGATATGGGGCCATGTCATTTAACTTATCAACCATGTCGTTAACTATATGGCACTTCAGGCCAAGCTTTTTTGAATTAAAATGGGCTTTAAGGAAGGGGAAGGCCCAAAGAAACAAAGCAAATTTTCTCTAAACACTTTTAGGACCCTACAAAATGTAGAAAGCTAAAAAGGGAAACAATTACAACTTCATCATCGAACTCGCGAGTCCGGTAGCGAAATCCCATGCTCACAGGCTACCCCTCGTGAAATCGCTACTGATATGAGATCAATATGATCCCATGATTGAAAGAGCAGTAGGGTTAGAGATGATACCTTATTGGTCATGGTTGACACTACCCGGGATAGAAACTTCATGATGACTGGAAGCTTTAATCATGGTGCATTATTGTCAGGGATTGGTCTCTCCATGCCCCTTATGAATCGTCGGTTTGGCACTGATTGCCCCTTGAAGGTTAACCTTTGGAATGTTAACACCGTTGAAATCGTTGGGGGAAGAACGTTAGCCAAGCGTTTCCATCCTTTTGGTTGAGAATCCCATATGCATATTGTAGAAAATTCATTAATCATGGAAGGGTCGAAAATAAGGTACGGATTGTAGAAAGTCTGTTGACTAAAAAGTCAGAAATGATGTGGATCGTTAAAAGTCCACTATACATACAAAGTTGGGAAAGGGTACAACTGTAGAAAGTTCGTTGATTGTAAAAAGTCAGAATAGTGTGAACTGTAGAAAGTTCGTTAATCGTAAAAAGTCAGAAAAAGTGCGAACTGTAGAAAGTTTGTTGACTGTAAAAAGTTAGAAAAAGTGTGAACTGTAGAAAGTTCGTTGACTGTAAAAAGTTAGAAAAAGTACGAATGTAGAAAGTTCATGACGGTAAAATGTCAGCAAAGATGCGAACTGTAGAAAGTTCATTGACAGTAAAAAGTTAGAAAAAGTGCAAAATGTAGAAAGTTCGTTTAACTATAGAAAGTTAGTAAAGATGCAAACTGTAGAAAGTTCATTGACTATAAAAAGTCAGAAAAAGAGCAAAATGTAGAAAGTTCGTTTGAATGAAAACAGTCAGAAAAGTGCTAACTGTAGAAAGTTTGTTTGACTGTGAAAAGTTAGTTTAGATGCAAACTGTATAAAGTTCGTTGACTGTAAAAAGTCAGAAAAAGTGCGAACTATAGAAAGTTTGTTTGACTGTAAAAAGTCAGAAAAAATGATGAAAATGCAAGTCATGAATGCATGTTTTAATTCCTTGATTGAGATTGCTGAAAGTAAAAATTTTTTCCCCTTCAATCAAGAATTAAAATATGGATGCGTATTAATGTCCTCCGCTCGTGCGACCGAGTTTGAAAATATTTGGCAAAACTCTAGGAGGTCAATTTATTACCCTTAGAGTTTTTGATATGGTTAAGATGTATTGTGAATGAGCTGGGATAAATTAAGATGAGTTTGGGTTAAAATTAAAGCAAAGCAGGCTAGGCTGAAAGCCCATGTTGTTAAGTACATTACCAATGTCGTTAATGACATCACATTGACAAGTTAAAAAAATAAAACCTAACTTTCCCTCATTTTCCCCATACATCCAAAAAATAGCCTCCTTGTCCCCTATTTCCCAAATTTCTTCTCGCTAATCTCCCGAAGATGTCGTGCAAGATCAAATCTCACAACCCAAATGTCATTGCCTCATCATCCCTTCTTCCTCATCCCATAATCTCAAACTTCAAATTATGCTCCGTGGTAGAAGCATATTGCTTCGTGGGGAGATGATTTCATCGGGTTCACGCTCCACTCTCCCATCAATATATTATGGCCAAAGCTCAGGGAACACACCTTGGTGGTTGTGAGCACGGGATTTTGTACCAGCTCGCGCGTTCAATGATGACGGCATTTCGGGAAATTTATCCTCGAATCACACAATTTTCGACCATCCGACGATCTTCATATGGGAATCCTCCTCGGACGTTTTAAATTATTTA
>CATIWQ010921087.1:0-15601 GCA_949673415.1 Euphorbia schlechtendalii | reverse complement strand
ACTTGCAGTTATCATCATTTTTCTATCTTGATAAGTGGTATTGACAACACCTATACTTTACGTGAACAAATTTTCGGCACCATTAATATATAGCCAAAATCTTTGCGAAAAAGTTATTAAACTTATCAGTAGGAATTACCTCATGAGAATCCAAATCAAAAAAGGTATCTTCTAACATTCGTCGTTCTCTAGTATCCCCGCGCCAAAATACAACATCAGCAAAAGCGTCCAACTGCAATCTGCTATGTTGCGTCTCGTGCTCCTCTCTAAATAAAATTGCTTGAAGATATATGAGTCATTGACGAGATAAAGATTAATGGATTATTCTCGCACTTCAACGTTCAAAATCATTATCTCAAAATGTCCTCAAATTTTTTTCAAATGGGCAAATTTCAAAGCTTTAAAGAGAAGAGATTTTGAAGAACAAGTCAAGATGAGAAGTTTACAACGGCTAGTTCCAGTATTCTACAACTATAAATAGAGCTTGGATCTGACGTTTATAGCATGGTGAATCACCTTGAATTTCTAAGAGCCGAACTTCTGCTAAAGCAATCACAGCATTCAAAATTCCAATTCAAGAAATCCTAAAGCAAGCATCCATTTCAAATCAGTTTGTAAAGAGAAACCTGATGGGCTTAGATATTAGATAAGCTACTCATTTGTAAAGAATTCAATGTAACTTGAAATCCTCTATTCATTCATATTTTAATCAAATATCTGTGTGAGTCAGTTTGGGAAGGGTACCCACTGAGTTGAGAGGTAGTTAGTAAGAAAGGTACTTATTGTAAATTTCTCTACTTGTTATCAAAGGCTGTGTTGAACCCTAGTTAATAGTACCTCACAGTACTTAAAATGTTTTGGACATAACAAACTGACTTGGATAGTAAAATTAATTGAGTACTAAGTAGACTCTTAATTAATCAATTTTACTTGAGGTTGTTTAGGGGGAAACAACTCAGTTTATTGAGGGATTAATTAAGTTATGGTTAAAGTAAGAAAAACTGAGTTCACCCTAGTATTACATAGTTTACAAGATATAGACTCAGCTAAGCTGAGCTAGCTTTTATTCATTAAAGCTGAGTTATTTTGACACTTAGAGAATTTAATGACACAAATACGTTTAACGATTTCTGTTAGGAATGAAATATTCCTTTGATGCTTTTCAGAAGAAAAGGCATTTATTTTAAAGCAGATATTCAAGTGGTCCTCACAATGAAAAGGTGTCAGTATAGAATGTCGGAGAATCCTCACTAAAGTCCAAGATAAAAGGAATCCTCTAACATGCACCATTTTCTTAGTGTCCCCACGCCTCTCTACAACGTTAGCAAGTTAACCATTCACAGAATTCCATGTTGCATCTTGCGTACTTCTCTATCAGATGGGATTGCTTGAAGTCAAATGAGTTTTTTATGCTTTAAGATTAACAGATTAATCTCGCACCTCAAAATTCAAAATCTCTAGATTTAAACATCTTGGAATTTGTTTCAAACGGGCAAATTTGAGAGATTTAAAGAGAAGAGAATTTGAAGGAGCTGTCAAGATGATAAGTTTTTAATGACTACTTCTAAGAACTTCAACTATAAATAGAAGATTGAAGCAAGCATTCAAACTTGGTGAATCACCTCGAATTTCTTACAGAGCTGAATCTCTATTCAATCATTCCCAGCTTTTAGAAGTTCGAAATCAAGTAATCAAGCAAACATAAACTGTCAATCTGTTATAATAGAGAGATAGAACTTTCAATTTAACATTGTAAAGGATTCAATGAAATTTATAAGTTGAAATCCTTTGTTCACAATTTCTTTAAGAAATCTGAGTGACAGTTTAGGAAGGGTTCCCAAACTATGTTTGAGAGGTAGTTATAAAGGAAGGTACTTTCTGTAATAGAGTCTATCCGCTGTAAAGGCTTCTCTACCTAAGGAAGGAAGGAAAACACTAGTGGATTAAGCTCAAAAAGGAATCCAGGGATTAGAGGTAGGCTAGGGGCTAAACCAGGATAAATCTCATGTGTTAATGTTCTAAACTTATTAGTTTATCTTTATCACATCTATCTCATTCATCATTCTCTCTGTTTTACAAGTTTTGCTTGAAAAACCAATCCGAGCTTAGTAAATTACTCAGCAGCGATTGAAGATAAACTCTACCAGCGAAGATGAGCAGTTTATAGTTTTTAGACCCAACTCAGCAAGCCTTCACTCAGCATGCATCTAAATAAAAAACTTGGAAAAGAGTTTTCATAAATCTTAAAAAGAATCAGGTAAAGTATTCACCTCCCTCTGCTATTTATATTAAGCCATTTATGACCAACAAGTGGTATAAATGCAAGTGCTCAGCTTATAAACTCGCAGTCTTTGAGTTAAAGATCCATAAATGGCTTATAACAGTTATAGCTCTGGCTCAGGTCAGACAATACCTCTAAAGGAAGGAATTTTTGTAACCATGATGCCATTGTTTGATGATAATCACTACACATTCTGGAAAAATTGTATGAAAAAATTTATACAGTCACAAAGCATGTAAGCATGAATCGCTATAGAACTTGGCCCCAGAATTCTTACCATGGTTAGGAATGGGGAAGGTGTTCTAGTCGACCGAGAGGATTATGATGATGCTGAACTAGGGCTTCTCAAGGAGAATGCGACTGCCATCAATTACTTATATTATGCGTTAGATCTTACAGAATTCAATAAGTTCTCGGGCTACAAGACAATGCAAGAAATTTGGAAGAAGTTGGAGATTACCTACGAGGGGACTAACAAAGTCAAAGAGTCCAAGATCAACCTCATGCTCATGGAGTATGAGCTATTCCAAATGGACGCTAGCGAGGGTATTCAATCCATGAATTCCAGATTCAGTAACATTGTGAATGAATTGAAGATATTAAGCAAGGAGTTCACCGAAGAAGAGCTGGTGAAGAAGATCATCTGTGTTCTCACTGTTGAGTGGGATGCCAAGAAGAGCGTGATCGAAGAGGCTCATGATCTTAAGACCTACCACTATGGTGAGCTGATAGGCACCTTGCTGACTTAGGAAATGTCCCTAAGGAAATACACTGGTGACTTCAAAAGGAGCAAAGGCAAGGAGAGAGAGGGTAAAGACATTATCCTGAAAGCTAATTCCTATGACAAATCCACCTGCTACAATTCTGATGAGTAAATGGCCCTTCTAACTAGGCGTTTTAAACACTTCATGAAGAAAGACAGGAAGTTCAAAAAGAAGAAGTTTCTGTCTAAAAACAAGTCAACTCAACACCGGCGTGGAGCTAAGGAAGGACCCAAGAAGGAACACATCAAAGACATCAAATGCTTTAGTTGTGGCGAAAAAGGCCATATTTAATCATCTTTTCCAAAGATCAAGAAGGATAAATATAAGAAGGGGTTCGTAAAGAAGAATGATGCACTTGCTATCACTTGGAGTGATTCTGAAGAGTCTTCATCATTTGATGAAGAAGCAACAAATTTTGCTAACCTTTGCTTAATGGCGATAGATAATGAAAGGGTCGAGAGCTCAGCATATGCTTCTAAGAGAAACCAATCCACCACTGACTCTGAAGCTAAGCGCAACAAAGGGAAATCCCCTCAAACTGAGCTACATCATGAAATCTCTTTGTCCATTGAAGAGTTCGCCCAGGTTCTCTTTATTGTTATGAAACTAACAAATAAGTCAGGAAAGAACATCAAAGAGCTAGTGAGGAGAAGTGAAGATCAGGAAGACACTATCGCTTCCTTTTCTCTTGATATCTAATTTCTTTAAGAAAAAGTTGAGTATCATAAATGTCACAATAGCAAGCTCACTAAGCAATTAGATGAGTTGACTGCTGAGATTATAGCTTTAAAGGAGAAACCGGTTCCTCCTCCAGCCAATGGTCAAACTTTGAGTAACCAAACTTGTAATTCTAAGAGGAAAAATTCCTCTAAAAAGAAGAAAGCGAGCCATCCCTAAGCAAAAACTGTATGTGGCTTTTGTGGAAAAGCTGGACATGCTACAATTATCTGTAGTCATAAAAATAGTTATTTTGACGAGTACGATTGGACTAACTTAAGCACTACTAACAAAGGAGGACCCAACTCAAAAGCATGGGTACCTAAGAAAACATAATTGTTTTGTAGGTGAGCCTTAGATCCACTGATGACATTGGAATGTGGTATTTAGATGGTGGATGCTCAAGGCATATGGTGAGAGATGACAGCTAGTTCATCTCATAGGAGCGCAAAATAAATAGAAGTGTCAGTTTCGGAGATAACAAAAAAGTTACGATTTTGGGACGTGGCACATTTGGTGTCTCTCCTTCAATCGAAGAGGTTTCTCTGGTCAAAGAACTCAAGTTCAACTTACTTCGCATAGCCTTGCTTTGTAGCAAAGGCAGAAAGGTTAAATTCGACTCAGCAGGTTGCTCAGTTATTGACTGTAAGACTAAATCAACTATACTCTTTGCTCCTAGAATTAATAATGTGTATATGATTGATTTATCCCTTGGGTCCACTAATGTTTTTTTTGTATCTAAGGAGGATAATTCGTGGCTTTGGAATTGAAAGTTGGGTCATATAAATATGAACACTCTATCCAAACAGGCCAAAAAGTAACTAGTAGTGGGTTTACCTAGTATCAACTTTGAGAAGGATAAACTTTGCTTAGCTTGCCAGCTCGGTAAGCAAGTTAGGAAATCATTTTGGTCAATTAATCACGTAGTAACTAAGCTACCGTTGGAGCTCATCCACTTAGATCTTTTTACCCTAGTTCAGCCTATGAGTAAGGGTGGTAAGAGATTTTCATTGGTGGTTGTGGATGAATTCACGAGATTCACTTAGGTTGTTTTGCTGAGTAGCAAAGACGAAACATATGAATCTTTTGTCAAACTCAGTAATCAGATAACGAATGAAATATAAACTAAAATCAGTAGAATTCTAAGTGATCATGGACATGAATTAGATAATTTCCATTTCGAAGAATTATATTCAGCACATGGTATTGAACAAAACTTTTATACTTATACAAGAGGAGCTGGATCAGTTCAAGCACAATGATGTTTGTGATATAGTTTGAAAGCCAAAGGAAAATCAATTATCTCCACCAAATGGGTTTTCAAGAATTAGATTGATGAAAATGGCATTGTTGTTAAGAACAAGGACAGGCTTATTGCTCAATGCTACAATCAACAAGAAGGCATCGATTATGATGAAACTTATGCTCCCATAGATTAGCTTGAAGAAATTTGAATCCTGTGTGCTTTTGCATCCCATATGAACTTCAAATTGTTTCAAATGGATATTAAAAGTGCATTCCTAAATGGATTCATTCAAGAGGAAGTTTATGTTCGCCAGTCCCCAAGCTTTGAAGATTTGAAGAATTTTGAGCATGTCTTCAAACTAAAGAAAGCTCTCTAGGATTGAAGCAAGCTCTAAGAGCTTGGTATGAGAGACTGACCAATTTCCTTATTAGAAAAGGCTATGAGAGAGGAAAAGGAAATATAACTCTATTTATCCAACGATGAAAAGAAGAGTGTTATTAGTCTAAATCTATGTTGATGACATATTTTTGGAGCAACTGATGATAAGCTGTGTAAGGAGTTCAACAAGCAAATGAAGAGCGAATTTGAGATGTTATTGATGGGAGAGCTCAAATTTTTCCTTAGACTTTAAATTAAGTAAAGTGAAGATGGAATCTTCATCAGCCAAGCAAAATATGCTAAAGAAGTTATGAAGAAGTTTGATATGGAGCATTCGAAGCCAATGTGCACTACCATGGCCACTGATCCTATCTTAAGTAAGGATAAAGCTGGTAAACTGGTAGATAGTAAGTTCTACTGAGGTATTATTGATTCTCTTCTCTACTTAACAGCTAGTAGGTAAGAAATTCAGTATGATGTGTGCTATTGCACACGTTATCAAGATGACCCTAGAGAATCTCACTTAGTAATTGTTAAGAGAATTCACTGATATTTGCAAGGTTTTCTTCATGTAGGTCTGTGGTATCCCAACTACTCAGATTTTACTCTTAGAGGATTCACAAATGCTGACCATGGTAAAGACAAGCTTGAGAGGAAAAACACCACAAGAGGATGTCATTTCCTTGGAGAATGCCTTGTCTCATGGTATAGTAAGAAGCAAACTTTTGTTGCACTGAGTACATGGTGGCAGGAAGTTGTGTAGTACAACTGCTATGAATTAAGCAAGAACTGGAAGATTATGGTATAAAGTATAAATGCCTCGAAGTTATGTGTGATAACAAGAACACAATTAAAATATCCAAGAATGCAATTCAACATGGCAGGATGAAGCATGTCAATATAAGACATCACTTCATAAGGGATCATGTGCTAAGGGGAGATGTCAAACTGGAGTATGTTCCCTTTGAGGAACAGAGATCTGACATATTCATCAAACCATTAGCCAATGAGCAGTTCAATGTTCTAAGGTAGCTTATTGGAATGGTGAACCCCATATGAAGAAAAATCAAGAAATTTGGCTAAGTGTTGCAAATCAAATCTTAGCTCAGCCAAATGAGGTAACACTTATTTAACACCATTTAATCTTTAAAGTAATGCTGTGAGATTCATGATTTAAATAAAAGAACTCACATTTTTCAAAAGACATTTTTGAATTGGAACTGTCTGCTGCTAAACTCATCATTTTACTAAGTTGGTTAATTAAGTGTTAATCTCAGCTTTAATTTTGATCTTTCATTTTGAAAGTGCCACTTATCATTGCAAGTTAAAGAGGTCTATAAAATTTGAAGTTTGAAAGAGAGAGAAGTTGCTTGCATCCTTGAAATTTCATTCATTTTTAATAGCAAAGAACCTAAGTGTCTCTCTCAAATTCATCTTTTCTCTGCAATGGTGAGAACCAAATCAACCTTTGTCCTTCAAAGTAACTTGAAAAGAATCATTTATGTGAACACAAAGGGAAAGCAAGAGAAGATCACGCTCCACACTAGAATGGTCTTCACCAAGGTAAACTGGGGCTCAAACTTGGATTTTAGCCCAATCTATGAGGTTGTATATGAAGGATTGTTGAGGAACAAGATCCTTCACAAAGTTATTAACAACAGAGACTGAGTTAGTTTCTACAACTAGAAGGACCAGCCATTGTAGGCTTATTTCGAAGCTTTTTCCAAAATCTTTATACCATCCAACGGTATAATGATCTTCTCTTGGTGGAAATTGAAGGAAATTCTCATTTCATCTGCTCGAGGCTAATTTGGAGCATTCTGAACATGCCATGCAAGGGTACTCAGCTTTAGAGAACTAGAGATGAAGAAGTTGTGACAATCCCTAAAGATTGGGAATTACCAACGAACTATGGATCAGGTGAGATCTCTGCATTTGGGATGAGCTGGCAGCAAGAGCTTATCATGAGCTGGTAGTAAAGTTGCTGCTACCTAAGACAAGGTGCCTCTCTAGTTGTACCTACTTTGACAGGTGTGTGATCTTCGATATGGTAGAAGGTAATAAATTAAATTGGCCAGTGATGATCATTCATCACTTGACCAAAATTACTATCATCTATCGCTATGGCTATTTGATCATAGCCTTGATGAAGGTAGTGAAGATGGATATTGTGACCTTTGTTGGTGGTCCACGGGAAACTATCATCCCGGTGAAAAAAACACTTACAAACAATGATGCATTTTGGTAAGTTATATCATGATCAGGTGCATACTAGGTACACCAAGGCCTAAGACGCTAAAAGAGAGGCTAAGGCTGTACCATTTTCCTAAACTGTTTAGAGTTATCATAAATAGTCATGGAAAACTCAACTGCTGAGGTGTCAGGCCCTAGACTTGCTGATAGCATGAATTTTTTTATTTCATCCATCATTATAAGCTGCACAATCATAGACTCCAGGTCCATGTTTTTGCAAAGATCCCTATACCTTGGAAGTATAGTGTTGACCATGAAGTTCTTTATAAAATCATAGTCCCTTTTGTGCTTCACATACTTATCAATTTCATAAATGAAAGGATCTTCTCCGGGGAGTCCGAGACATGGATTATCTAGTGCATAATCCAGACCAAGGCTCTTTAGGAACCTTGTCACACACTCGAACTACTCATGAAAGTTGTCTCCTTTGTAAAACTTGTTGTCAATCGGATGCATATCAGTGTTAGTGTTCTTATTCAACCTAGATATAAGATAAAATTTGTTTAGGCATTAGTATATGTACATGAATTTAACAAAAGGTCTTTAATCAAACACATAATTTCTACTATTTTCTCATCGTTCAAATAGCCCCTTTTATTTGAATTCGAGAAATTTGGTTCGACCAATTTTCCTTTTATATGTAGCATCCATAACTGCTTATCATGACCCTAATATAGCAGGTCAAACCATAACAAGATAACCATGGTTGAACCCATGCATTTGCATCTCATGCAATTGCTAATCAATTTGAGCTCTCTTTCTCGAGACGTGCATACCTAATTGTACGACTCCTCAAATGTGTCTCCAATCTAGCATTAGCTCCAATGATATGGACAACTAACCCATTTTGGTTAAGGTAGTAACCCCATCTAGTCTCATGACCAAAAACATGTTAAGGAAAATCATGTTGTACATGTACTTCCATCCGTTAATAAGGTTCGTATCACGACTTATGACAGGAACACAATCTTCCACCTTAATATTGTTATAGGGATTTTATTGGTACCGCTGGTTTTGCCCTAGTCTAGGTCTTAAAAGATGGATATGATTATGATAATAATTCTGGGCTATTTAAAATTATTAACTCTAAGGGAACATGCTCAAGATTGGTACATCGTAATCATTCCATTATGCCAAGACTCCACATAGCATCCAAAATAAATAAGGTTCATGTTTAAGTTCTTACACCTATGTCTATAAATTTTAATTTAACAACTGAAACCACGTTTGTAAAACCATATGCGGAATCCAATTCTCATACTAGAAATCAATGAAGTCATAAAAGTCCCTTAGGTACACTTAAACCTAATACCGATGGAGATTTGCAGGTAGGAGAGACCCCCTTAAAGTGAATGAGCAGCCAAGTCCAATCCTTGCCAAAATAACCATGGGCACTTTGATTCGTTGTACCATGAAAAACTATAATTTAATGATTTAGTTCTTTAATTGAGTGAAGTACGGGACGACTCTCAATTAAAGCATTTACACGTATGGTAAAACATTGTTAATTTTTATGATAATCACCTAAAATAATTTTGAGCAAAACCTTAATCTAGTTATCACATCATTTTCTATAACAAGAATTGAAACCTAAGTCATGCATAGCATACTTTAATCAATTCATAGAAAATATCAATTTCAACATATTATGATCAATCATGCATAATATAAGGCAAGCTCTAATACTGGTTAATCAAGATAGTAATTGAACATGCAACGTTGTAAGGTGATATTTCAAAACTTAAAATTAACCTAAAGGATCTCCTAAGCATGCCATGATTTATATAATCTAAGTTGAAACATTTCATAGATGCCAATAGGTTTATGAAACTTATAAAAGAAACCCTAGCATATATGTTTAAAGCATTACCAGTTGATGCGTGCTTCTCTCTTTGATTTGGATCGGCGTTCCTTAGAGCAATTTGGCAGATCTCCATTAGCACAAGCCTCCAAACTAGGAAAGCCTCTATGATTGATCCACATAGATCTTCATTAACCAAAACCTCGTTGCGGTAGAACCCGTTAGTAGGAACCAGCTACTAGACCGCTTGAAGACCAACCTGAAAATATAAACTAAGAAGGCTCAATTCAAAATAGAAAGAGCCTTCTAAAGAATTCTTCGTTGGTTGGAGAAACTTGTGGAGGATCTCGCACAACTCACAAAGAAAGAGATGTCAAACTCAGAGAGAAAGGTTGAGCTGAAGTGTGGAATAATGAGAGAAAAAGAGGCCTATTTATAGAGAGAGGGGGAGTTGTAGACTACTCCTCAAAAACAATGTGGGATGGTAATATTCCCATCACACATGTAGGTTAGCCTCGCAGGTCCCTTGGACCCACGGCTGCCTCCACAAGGCAAGCCCTAGTGGTCTTGCGCACCCGCACACTAGCGGGCTTGCGTGGGAAACTCGCGCAAGCACTACCTTGAGCGCTTGCTCACCTACAAATTACTAGCTCGCAGGCTTACACTACATGTTAGCGGACTACAAGCTTTTCAGCTCGCAGGGTAACCGCACAGGGCCACTCTGAACACCCGTGTTCTTTTGGGGCCCACTTGTAACGGGAAAAATTCCCTTGCTTTGCTCTGTGCAATTTTCCATATTTTTTCATTTATTCCCTTTAATTATTAATTTAGTCTAACCAATTAATAATTAATCTGACAATTTTAACATCCTCAGTATTCTCAGCATAGACTCAGTCTATAGATTCTTTACTTTGTCTAGTAAAGACCCAAAGTGTGTGACCTCATAGGATTATGAAGTATAAAGCCGCCAGAGGTTAACCTGAACTTGGCTTCCCATCTAGGAACCTTTAGTCTCAGTTTTCCTGATCGATATGGAACCTGATAACTTTAGACAATCAAATGGCATTTCTAGCAAAGGCGTATGATCCCTCGATACTCAGAATGTCACATGCGTGTGACTTGATCCGGTTCTGCAGTAGTAACCAATACAATACACTCATTCCATCAGGTTAAGTACCATCCAATATATTGAGCTTGGATTAAGTGTTAGCTCATGTAATAGCCTTACCTATCCTGAAATTAGACTTGTTCATGAAGAACAACACTTGCCATAATGTATCAAGATTGACTAGAATCCTGTTCTATCAATCTTATACTTAGATCAGAGGTTTGTGAGTGTGTCTCTTCAAGAAGGGGCTCTAAGGTACATCTCCCATTATATCACTATATCAGGAGTGATGGATCCCATCTTAACTACTCAGCTTACCAACATGTGATCATCACTATACCCGTAATCACACTTATCATCCTGATCGCCAAGGTATGAATAAGTATGACCCATAGTATAGTAACTCCTACACAAGGTAACTAGTATCCCAAGTCTAAGGATTCTTGAACTGCTACTACAATAAGACATGACACCAAAACATGGATATAGTTGTTTCTAAGTGTTTGTCTTATAAAGGTCTCCAATGTATTACCCGAATACATTCATGTGTTAACTCAAGAAACAACCTTCAGCTCGTGAGATCGGATGCTTGGATCTAATCCAAGGAGTGAGCCTACACATGCTAGTCTATTCGCTTCATTGATGTCCAATCTTAATAAAACTATGACTAGGGATATTTAGACTATTCAAAGTAACACGTTTGTGTAGTTCTCACACCACATAGCTCCCATTGTGTCCTTGCACTTTTACACTATGAATTAGTCATGAACTTTGTCTTATTAATGCACATATACATAACATTATACATATATGATACCAGCGAGATACATAAATAAATAATTGAAAGCACTGATGTAGAACCCAAGTTAATAGTACCTCATAGTACTTAAAAGTTTTGGTGATAGCAATCAATATGGGATAGTAAAAGTTAATTGAAGACTATGAATGCTTTTACTTAGTGTGGGAAAAGCCAAATTTGTGCTGAGTACTATATAGCTTAAGTTATCATCACTCAGCTCATGCTGAGTTACAATATTACTTATCTAAAAGTAATTGTTTTTACGGCGCTGATTATTATCATGACACGTATGCTACTAACCACTTTTGTGAAGGAACGGAATATTCCTCTGTTATAGTTCAAGAGAACAAGGCGCTGAAATTAAAAGAGATTCTTGTGGTCTTCACAACATTAAACATGGCTATACAAAGTGTCAGATATTCCTCATTAGAATCAGAGTATAAGGATAATCCCGTGAAATGCGTTGTGTATCAAAGATCTCTGCGCACATCCCGCAACGTTATTAAAGTCATCCAATGGAAAGATGCCACGTTGCTTGAAGCACAAATCTCTCAAAGATCCAGATTGCTTGAAGAAAAATGAAAATTTGGAAATGGAAACAAATCGCACCACAACTTTCAATTCCTATTTCTAAACGTCGTGAAATCTATCTCTAACTGGTAGATTTGAAAGATTAATTGAAATGAGAAATTGAAGTTCTGCGATATCCTCAAAGTTTGCAAGGGCTACTTCTCAGAGATCTACCGTATAAATAGAAGACTGAAGCAGATGTCCAAACTTGGTGAATCACCTTGAATTTCCTAAGAGTAAAACCTTGTGAAAACCATCTCTGCTTTCAAGAAATTCATCAGCAAGCAATATGCAAACAATCAATAGTTTTATCAGTTTGTAATAGAGAGAATCACTCATAGAATTAACCTTGTAAGGATTCAATGTACTATAAGTTAAATTCAGTTTGCTATTGTTTATTAATCTTGAGTGTCAGTTTGGGAAGGGTACCCAAACTGAGTTTGAGCGATAGTTAAAAAGGAGGAACTTTCTGTAATAGAGTCTACCCACTGTAAAGGCTTCTCCACCTATTGAAGGAATGAATCACTAGTGGATTAAAGCTCGGAGAGGGTATTCGAGGACTGGAGGTAGGTAAGGGGCTGAACTAGGAGAAAATCTCAAGTGTAATTGTTGGAACTCTAGGCGATTAGCTTCATCAGCTTCTTACTCATTCATCTCGCTCATATTGTTTATTTGCTTGTCATCTAACTCACACTAAGTAATCTTTACTCAGTTAAAGGTTGAAGATAAACTGTGCCAGCTGAGCTGAGCAGTTTATATGTTTTTATATCGCATTCAGCACGCATTCTCAGTACGCATATGAAAACCTTACTGAGTTAACATTAAAATAAAAAAGGTATAAAAAGTAACTCAGTTAACGCATTCACCCCCCTTTGCTGTTGTTATTAGCCTGTTTACGATTCAACAAGTCTTATCAGAGCGGTTGCTCAACTTTAAGACTAATCATCTTGAGTCAGATCCTTAAATGGCATACAATAACTTCAGCTCGGGTTATGGTCAAACAGTTCTTCTAAAGGAGGGAATTTCTGTTTCCGGACCTCCTCTATTCGATGGAAATCACTATACATTCTAGAAGAATCATATGAAGAACTTCATCCAATCTCAAAGTATGCAGACTTAGCTCCCAATTGAGCTTGGCCCCAGAGTTCCTATTGAGGTCAGGAATGGTGTGTGTACCTGTAGATCCAGAGGACTAAAATGACACTGATCTGAGGCTTCTCAAAGAGAATGATGCACCTATTAATTTCTTACACTGCGTGCTTGATCTTACAGAATTTAACAGGGTCTCAAGATGTGAAACAGTACAGGAAATCTGGAAAAAGCTGGAGATTACCTACGAGGGGACAGACAAGGTCAAGGAGTCGAAGATAAATCTCATTCTAGGAGAGTTTGAGATGGTCTCGATGGCTGCCAATGAAGGTATTCATAGTATGAATACCCGGTTCATTAATATTGTCAATGAACTAAAACTACTTGGAAAGGAGTTCAGTGAGGAAGAGCTGGTCAAGAAAATTCTCCGCATTCTCACAATAGAGTGGGATTCCAAGAAGAGCGCAATCGAGGAAGCTCATGACCTTAAGACCTACAACTATGATGAGTTGATAGGCACCCTGTTGACTCATGAGATGTCGTTGAGAAAGTACTCAGATGACTCCAAGAGAAATCGGGGCAAGGAAAGTAAAGCCATTGTTCTCAAAGCAGACTCATCTGACAAGTCCACCAGCTGCGACTCTGATGAAGACATGGCTCTTCTTACAAGGCGCTTCAAATGCTTTATAAAGAAGGATGGGAAGTTCAACAACATGAAGAAGTCTCCCAATAAAATCAAGTCAACTCAGTAATGACGGGGAGCTGAGGAAGGACTAAGGAAAGAGCATAGTAAGGACATTAAGTGCTTCGAGTGCGGAGAGAAAGGTCACATCCAATCAAGCTTTCTAAAGGCAAAGAAGAATAGATTCAAGAAGAGATTCTCCAAGAAGAATGAAGCTCTTGCTACTACTTAGAGTGATTTAGAAGAATCTTCATCTTCTAATGAAGAAGTCCCCGATTCAGCCAATCTCTACTTGATGGCCATCGAAAGTCAAGGCGAAGGCTCAGCATCTACCTCTGATAGAAATTTTTCCGCTGTCAACTCTGAAGCTGAGCATTATAAGGGAAAAGCCCATCAAACTAAGGTACATTCTGAAATTCTTTTGTCAAAGAATTTGTCCAGGGCTCTTTGATGTTATGAAATTGACTAATAAATCAAAGAAAAACAATAAAAGAGATAGTGAGGAGAAGTGACGATCTAGAAGATGCCAATGCTTCCTTATCGCTTGATATCCGCTTTCTTCAAGAAAAGGCTGAATATCAAGAGTGTGCTATCAGCAAGCTCACTAAGAAATTAGATGAGTTGACTACTGAGATATCAACATTGAAGAAGAAAGAGTTTCCTCCTCCGGCCTACAATCAAATTACGAATAACCAAACTCATAATTCGAAGAGGAACAATTCCTCTAAATAGAAGAAAGCGAGCCAGCCCAAGACAAAAACAATGTGCGGTTTTTGTGGGAAAGCTGGACATGTCACAGTAATGTGTAGACATAAAAATGGTTATTATGACGAATATGATTGGACAAACATAAGCACTGCTAACAAAGGAGGACCCAGCTCAAACGCATGGGTACCTAAGAAAACTTAACTATTTTACAAGTGAGCCTTAGATCTGCTGATGACACTCAAATGTGGTATTTTGATAGTGGATGCTCAAGGCATATGATAAGAGACAAAGGCCAGTTCATCTCATTGGAATGCAAGAGAAATGGAAGTGTCAGTTTTGGAGACAACCAGAAAGGCAAGATTGTAGGTTACGGCACTGTTGGCGTCTCTCCCTCAATCGAAGAGGTGTCTCTAGTCAAACGACTAAAGTTCAAACTGCTCAGTATAACCCAGCTTTGTGAAAAAGGTAGGAAGGTTACTTTCGACTCAGCAAGATGCTCAGTATTTGATAGTAAGACTAACTCAACCATACTCTTTGCTTCTAGAACCAATAATGTTTATATGGTTGATTTATCCCCTGGCTCCTCTAACATGTGTCTCGTATCTAAGGAGGATAATGCTTGGATATGACATAGAAGGTTGGGTCATATCAATATGAACATTCTATCCAAACTAGCTAAAAAGCAATTTGTTGTGGGGTTACCCACCATCAGTTTTGAAAAGGACAAACTCTGCTATGCTTGTCAGCTTGATAAGCAAGTTAAGAAATTGTTTAGATTTATAAATCACGTAGTAACTAAGTGACCGTTGGAGTTGCTACACCTAGACCTCTTTGGCCCAATTCAACCAATGAGTTTGGGTGGTAAGAGATTCACTCTAGTAGTTGTAGACGACTTCACGAGATTCACATGGGTAGTCTTGCTGAGTAGAAAAGATGAGACTTATGAATCTTTTATCAAGCTCATTAATCAAATAATGAATGAACTAGAAGCTAAAATCTGAAGAATCCGAAGTGATCATGGACGTGAATTCGAGAATTCCCATTTCGAAGAATTTTATTCAGCGCATGGCATTGAGCACAACTTCTCTTCTCCTTATACTCCTCAACAAAATGGGGTTATAGAAAGGAAGAATAGGACCATAGTTGAAATGGCTTGATCCATGCTGAGTGATAACAATCTACCAAAATACTTTTGGGGAGAAGCT
>CATIWQ010921021.1:0-11791 GCA_949673415.1 Euphorbia schlechtendalii | reverse complement strand
ATATATAATACCAGCGAGATACATAAATTGAATAAACATTGATAAATAACAACGATGCCTTTATTATTATTTATAATTAATTGAATCAGTTTGTACATTATGACTAATTAAGATATATTGCCCTAATTGCCTCTAGGTGATACATCATGTCTAACAGTTATGTCCGAGATAGTTGTTAATGTCTTGGAGGCGATTAAGGGGTTCGTCTGAAGCATGATCGTCGTGAAGGCTGGCAGCGTGGTATTGTAAAGATGGGGCGACATGTGTCCTTGTAATGCACTTTCGAAATCGTTTATTTGATTGCGAGGCGGGACAGCCTCGCGCCTAGATATGATTAACCCAGCCTTACTTAGGTCCCCATAAATGACGCCTGAAGAGAGATACTTCTTAACTACTAATTTTCAGTATGCTTCCAGCTCCTCTATAGTGATTTAGTATTTTTTGTAGCTAAAGGAGTGTGTTGTCTCCTTTAATGAATTTGTTTGGGTCATTGGATGTCACAAGCGATGGTGTTACCATAGAGGTCACCTCCATGGTGGGAGGATAGTAATTAGTCTTGTTTTGGGCCATTGAGTATTTTTTGTGAAACATAAATTTTTTTATCGCCGGAACGTTCTTTTGTGTGAACCGAAATTCTCTCCTGGGCAAGTAAATTCAGTCCATGCTCACCACGCCAATGAAGAATTATTCTAGAAAGTGATTCCACGCGTTAACTCTCTAACTGAAGTTGACTCTAAATGCCCCTCCTTGACGTGGGTTGATGGTTCCTACAAGATAGCAATAGTTGCTATGCTAGCCGTGTGACCGGCGTAGCCTCTTCTATGCTTAAGTTAGATCGGATTTAAGAGAGGAGACAAGGAGTTTTTAAGTATTTAGAATACGTACCTTTGTGTGGTGACCTTGGGGGTCTTTTTATAGACTTCAAACGTCCCCTACCATGATTCAAAGAGTGAATCATTTAGAGTTCTAGTCTGAACGGATCTTTATCCTATTGATAAGAAAAAGTTTATCATTGGTGAGAGTTCCGGCTATGGAAGTCTCTCTGCAGATTTAGAATCTTAGTTAGATTCTTGTTCTCAAGGCATTGGGGCTTGTCCAAGCGGATAAATCAACTCGGCTTGGTGGCAGCCTGGGTCCCTCCTCTAAGTGAGATAAGGGAAGACCTGGTCTCTTCCGTCTTCAGGGCAGATGTGATCCGTCTGGACAATCTCCGAGTGGTAGGCACGCGCCTAGTCATATTCGACTATGTTATCATTTAATATAAATTCGTGTTAATTTGTGTGATTTAAATAAATCATAGAAGACTATAATTTCTCCGTGATCAGCGATAGGTCACTCAATATCAGAACCTGTTTTCATAAAATATGAACCATCGAAGCTACTATTATTCTAGAGATACAAATGAATTTCATTTGGCGATTTATTTATCGAAGATTATCTATAGTTAAATTTAAGTGCTCAATCATTTTAGATTGACATTAATAGTATTTCTTTTATTTAGTCAAAGTTTTTAAGGCAAATTAAAAAGTTTTAGAATTTTCATTACGACCAATAAAATAATATTTTTCTATTAAAATTACTAATTTATCACTTCTACTTTATCATAAAATTCTCTCCCTTCTTATATATTACCTTATAATTTCATTTAATACTTAATCTTTTTCCTAATTAATACAAGGTTAAATTAAAAAAATTGTTGAATGTTGCATTGATATGTGAGAATGACAAAAAAATAAGGAAAAATGAAATTTTGACTAAAACAATAATCTTTCGACACCGGAGATAGTATAAGGTGATCTCGATGCATAGAGTCAATTAATTAATGTGAACTTAAATGGTAATTTTAAGTTTCCTTTTCACATGTTTTATCCTAGTATTACAATTTGTTACAATGTGGTAGAAATCCAACAGTAACTTGAAAGAAATCTTGCAATTCATTGGAAGTCTTTCAATTAATTAGAAGTCTATTAGATACCTGAAATATGTCTTATATTTCATTAAAAGTTGATTCAATCCACCAAGTTTAGGTTTGTAACAGGTTTTACAAGATTTTTACCAAGTTTCTACCATAAGTTTACTCAATATTTTCAACAGTTCGATTTGTATTACAATCTGGTGGAAACCTAGGAGAAAGCTAGTAGGAATCTTGTATTTCATCATATGTTTTTCAATATGTTAGAAGTCTATGAGATACATGGTATGTCTTATATTTCATAAATATAGCATTCTACCAAGTGTCTACCTGAAATCTAGGAAAAGAAAAAATGCAAAACATAAAACACATCTAGTAGAAAAGCCAGTAGAAACCTAGTATAAATACGTAATTGATGGAAAATATAACTCCATCATACATAAATTGGTCATATAACAACATATGTATGCATATTAAAAATGGTTTTTACAAAATCCCACATATAACAGTATTCTACCAAAGTACACCAAATGGAAAAAATGCAAATACATGTGGCAAACTATCTCTAGAGTAGAAACATGGTATATGTCTGATATTTCAAATACATACTAACCTTCTACTAGGTGTCCACTAGAAGTGTACAAAAATAAAAAAATGCAAAACCTAAACTACATCTAGTAGAAACCTAGTATGAATACACTACCGATGCAAAATAAAACTCCATTAGACATAGATTGGTCATATAACAACATATGAATACATAATTCTACAAAATTCACATATATACCATCATGTTACCAATATCTACTAGATGGTAAAAAAAAACACAAATACGTGTCACAGTTTATATCCATTCATAGCTGAATATCTAGCAGTAACGTGAAACTCAATATGCAAGTCTTCAATCAAATCTAACTTTAAACTAACCATCAAAATTCATTTGAAAATCAACAAAATTTAACAAAATTGAAATCTATAATTCAAGTTTCATTGCAAATGCAACAAAACAAGAATATTATCCATTATTGTAGTTTTCACAAATTTAAACATCTAATCAAAAAGTCAAATGAGAATCCAATCAATGCTAATCGCAATTTCAGAATAATTTATATTATTGAACACGAGTTTCAGCTAGATTTGAAAAAGAATGAAGATCACTGAGAAAATCAAAATAAGAAGTCGAGAGAGAAGAAACACAATAATTCCTAGAGAGGAAAAGAGGAAACAAAGCTTGAATTGCAAAAGAGGAACACATGTAGAGGAGAAGAGGAAATAAAGGAAACACTATATTTATTAGTGCACGATTTGAAAATGGAAATTTGAAATTGATTAAAGAGAAAATAAAATAAATGGAGGGCAACACTATAAATATTTTTGTGAAACCCAACAACATTAACAATTTTCCATTAAATTTTGCATTGGGGATCTTAAAAAAATTTCCTCAATATTGAGACATAAGTTGAAGTTTGTTGGAAATATGGCTTATTGAAAATGCCGTGATTTGTCAAACTTAGGCTAAATTATAACATGGTCGTCAATCAACTCAGCAAGCATTTAGAGATCAATTTTTCCTTTATTCATGACTTTGTTACTCGCAAACAACTTGGCGTCAAGCATATTTCTTCAACTGATAAAATTGCTGATGTAATCACCAAGGGTATTACTAAGAATCATTTTCAATGGCTTTGTGACAAGTTGATTATGGTTCCCACCCCCGTTCAATTTGAAGGGGAATGTAAAGTAAGTTAATGTAATTAAAAAAACTACGATATTTTCTAGTTATCTCAATATTGATGTACAAGTATTCCTATTCCTGTTGTATTCTGAATCTAGTTGTAAACTCTTTAGTCAAGCATCCTGCACAGGGTCGTTCCTTAGGGGCCTTAAAATAAAAAATTTTAGTTGCTTTATTTGTAGTATGTGAAGTATAAGCATTCATTGAGCTATATTAAATAATAATATTGCTTTCCAAAATTTTGTTCATTCTACACTATTCAAAGAACAACCTCAAAATGTTTAATTGTAAAAAACTTTTTCTTCCAAAGTTCTCTTACTCATATCTTCCAAAGACTGGAATAGTTCCTGAGAGATTCAGTCTAGTAAAAAATCTCAATATTTTAAACTGAAAAGCAAATAGAATGGGGCTACCTACACAGTTTTTTTTAAGAAAAATTTCTTATTGGCTTGCAATAATAAATAGAATTAAAACCCAGCTGAATGTGCACTCAAATTTATGACTTCTATAATTACAACTTCATGTTGGAAAAATAATAGAAAAAATAAAATAAATAGAAATATAAATCATATTCGATCCAAGATTTTCAACTCGAATGTAGAGGTGCCAAACTAGTTGAGATGTCTGTCGTATAACGTGTCTTGCCTTCAACCAAAATTCGATATAATCAATACATCATGTATAAAAACATATAACGTAAATAATAAAGTCATTTTCTTCAAAAAAAAAATATTTTCTTCAAAAACATAAATAATAAAACCATGTTAAAGAAACTTGAACACCGATAAGCTGAGTCATGTCAAACGACACTAGGGATGGCAATGGATCTCGGACCCGGTCCGGATCCGTGGATCCGGATCCGTTTTTTAGGGTCCGGATCTCAATTTTATAGACCCATCGGATCCGGGTCCGGGTCTGGGTCCAAGAAACGGGTCTGGGTCTGGGTCCGGGTCCGGATAATGAAACCCGGATCCGTAATTAAATATTAATTGTATTTTTTTATTTATTATTTACCCCGAAAATATTGGATAATTAATATTATTTGATATCCACGTAAATCCAATTGCATAAACATAATTAAATGAGCATGTAAACTATTTAAAAAAATGTGAAATGTACAAGTATGGAAGCTGAAACTAAGAATTTGATGTTAATTACATGGACCCGTTTTGGACCCGGATCCAGATCCGGATACGTAAATTATGGACCCGCCGGATCCGGTTCGGATCCGGGCCCAATATATTAAAACGGATCCGGGCCGGGTCCAAGCCGGACCCGACCCGGATCCGGCCCGTTACCATCCTTAAACGACACTGTCTTTAAAGGATACTTGTTATTCATTCCAAGATTAAACAGCTCTTTCACTCTCGATTGTTGAAAGTGACAACAGGAATATATAGATGGAATATTATATCAAGAAAATCAACATGAAAAGACAAGTGTACATATAATAACGAAAATATGTTGATCACCATGTTTCCAATATCTCAAGGCCATCCATTTAAATAGTAATAAAAATATGCCGTTTGAGTAACAATTTGATTTATTCTATGTTATTAAAAGTGTAATTCAATCTCATTAAAAGTAACAAATGTATATGGCTTTAGTTTTGTAATAAACTTAATACTTATAATAAAACCAGCAAAACGTATAACTTCTTTTTCAAAAAGTTCAAATCTAATTAAAACTTATATATATAATGACATATCACATAATAATAGAATAATGTAATTAATGCATAAACAAAATTTACGTTACATAAAAGCTTCTTTTGAAATAATATGATAAAAATTTCTAACAATCCTCCACTTATTTTATTATGATAAAACAATTTTTTTGGATATCTCAAGTTTGCCTTATAATGTATGTCGTTGCTGTCTTTTGGACTATGAATTAATACTTAACAGATAAAATTTAATACTTGAAATATTAGGTGAAACATAAAATTTCTATGAACCAAATAAGCGATATTGTGGAATAGGGATTTTAGCATATCGCACTATACCAAGCTGCTCTCTCTGACAGCGTGGTTTTGCGCAAATAGACCGTGTCTGTCTGGTCTTTCATGAAGGCTCTAATAGATATTGCCAATATCTCATAAAAGCGGCCTCACTTCACACTTACATAGGTGATTTTATCAAGTTTATATTACACTTTATACACCACTTATAGGAAATATGAAATTCATCAAGAGTTCTTTTAAATCAACCTTTCAAAATATGCAACATAACACTTTCACACATCTAGGATTGAAATAATTTTAATTGTGCTAGCGGAACTAACAAAGACTTATTATTACCCATATGAACTTACTTCATGGGATCTCCAATCATATAAGTTGGGTTCCCATCTTTGCTAATTTCAAATTGGCTTAAGTCTCATCCCCTCTGATGTTTTCCAAATAAATAAATTGTTTATTAAAATTTATTTCTCAAACTCAGTTAAATGATTTGATTAGAATCATCCTTGACTCATATAGTTGATAGACATAATTTCATATGTAAGTTGTTAGTTCATAACAACATGTTTCAAACGTGTACGTATACTTTTTCCATTAAACATCTTATATCTAGAAATAAATATTTCCGTTTGGAAATCACAATGTATATATACATTGAATGTGATTTTGATTCTAAAATAACACATACTAAGGTTATATGCCAAACACTTAGTCTCGTTATATTCCAACTCTTAAGCAAATAACTATGATTATAGTTTCCTTAGTTGGTTTCAATATTATTGATTCATCACTAAAAGTGAAACCATAACCACTAGTAAATTTTTTCTCATATGAATCAAAGATTCAATCAACATCACTGTACCATTCTAGAATAGTGGGAAATTCATTACATAGAATACCATAATTTATGATATCTCTCAAAATAATTGTTTTAACCCTAATATGACTTTTCAATGATCAACATGTGTATATCTGCTCAATTTTCACATCACATATGTTATGCCAAGATGTATGAAATTCATCAAGTAAAACAAGCTACAAATAGTTTGTGTAGACTTGGATTGAACCACTAGATCACACTATTTCTCTTTTATTGTGTAATGAAATCATAAGGGATATACTCATATGACTTGCATCACAAAATCAAAATTTTTTCAAAGTTTCTCAACATAGTGTTCTCATCCATGACAAACTTTAAATAGAAGAATATCTTTATTCTATTGACAACATCAATGATCAGAATAAAGATAATCACATGATTTTTATATACATGTAACTTTAATATATATACACATTTATCCACACCAAAAGATGAAAACAACTTCCACTAAAATTTATAAAATATCTCATTTCATTTTTTCAACACACATATGATAAACATACTACATATTGATATATAGATGAAATATAATTCTTAGAAACTCGTAATAAATATGTGAACCAAAAAATCTAAAATTTTCTCTATCTTAAGAAAATATAAATAATCATTCTCTTCTTTCCTCATGTAAAAGAAAAACTATATAAAAAATAAAGAACGTATAGTAGAAATCTTTTCATTTCTCAAAAATAGAAATTAAACTTCAATGAACCACATCACACTTTCAAAAATTTGTATTATAAGGAAAAACCATCTTCTAACTCACATGGTAATTCCACTTTCAAAAAAAATATATATATATACAAGAATATTTTTCTGTCAAATATTCAAAATATATTTTGGTATTGTCACAAAAAAAAAACCTTATTACAATAAGGATTTTAAAAATACGAACTTAAGAATTATCTTTTCCTCAAAACCAAAAAGATTATTTCTTATAAAATATCAATAGTAGGTTTTTCCTCATTAGAACCAAAGATTTAGTTTGCATCATTGTACATTTTTTAATACAATGAATATCCACAAAATAATAACATAACACACAGTGACTCTCAAGTATTTCACAATACTTAATATGGTTATCCAATAATCATTTTTTCTCTTTATTAAAATCATATGGAATACACATAAAATTTTTAAGAAGTTTATCAACTAAGTGTTCTAAGACACCATCATTAATCCTTATGATTCACATTCTCAAAATCACATTAAATACATGACATATATACAACATTATATACACTCAACACGAACTATCAACACACAAATTAAGGTTTTTGAACCTTATTACAATACCCCCACATTTTAGTTATGAAGATAACTTCTTCCACTTGCTACTCTCACTTTAGCACCGAAATCATCACCCATTTTTAGAACAAAGATTGTTGTTCCTAATGCCATTGCCTTCATAAAATCTGTCATACAAAGAATAAACTTTGTCATGACATGAATCATAAAATATCTTTTAAGATTGTTGGAAAAATAGTGGATAAAATAAAATAAATATAAATATAAATCATCTTTAATCCTAGATTTTCAACTCTCGAATGTGGAGGTGCGAAATTAGTTGAGATATCTCTCGTATAGAGTGTCTTGATCCACCCTTCAATAAAATTCGATATAATCAATAGAATATGTATACAAACATATAACATAAATAATAAAACCAAGTTAAAGAAACTTGAACACCGATAAGCTAAGTCATGTCGAATAATATTGTCCTTAGAAGATACTTGTAGTTCTTTTCAGGATTAAATAGCTTCTTCACTCTCGATTTTTGGAAGTGGCAACAGGAACAAAGATGCAATATCATATTTAGAAAATCATTATGTATAATAATGAAAATATGTTAATCTCCATCTTTCCAATATCTCTACGACATCCATTAAAAGAGTAAAAAAATATGCCCGTTTGCGTAATAATTTGATATATTCAATGTCATTAAAAGTGTCAAACGTATATGGCTTTAGTTTTGTAATAACCTTAATATTTATAATAAAACCAGCTAAATGTATAATTTCTTTTCTAGAAAGTTCAAAACTAATTAAAACTTGTATATATAATGTCATATCACATAATAATAGAATAATGAAATTAATACATAAACAAAACTTATGCTACATAAAAACTTATTTTGAAATAATTAGTACACCTCTCAAAATGGAGGTGAGAGGTTCTGGGTTCGATACTTGCCATTTTCAAAAATTCATATTCTTCAGAAAAAAAAAAACTTCTTTTGAAATAATATAATAAAAATTTTCAACACTTCATGTCTCAACAAATTAGGATAACACCAGCAACGATTTTTATTTCAAATTAAAGAGTATATAATATTTAAAGAACCTTTTTATTTAAACGTGTATGTGAAAGAGTTTTTAATGAATTTGGAGAACCCAATGTTTGTCTGGATTTATGCTAAAATATCCCGAAGACTCAAATAATTTGGTTTGGAGATCTTTAAAAATTATACACATTTTATATATAACTACTAATAACTTTGCAACATAGTCATGTATTGTTACTCGATCTCTATTTCACTAAAAAATAGTCATATATTATGTGCTTCCCAATTTAAAATTAAAATATCAAAATTAATGTTCCAAATATGAAACTTTAATTTTGATATTTGGGTGGCTTACTGATACAAAACTTTAAGCTCGCCAATTGTAGTCTTCTCTTCAAATGGTTTTGGCGTCTTTACCGAGACATGGCTTCGATTCTTGGTGGAAATTGTTTGATTCGGATCGAGCGGAATTTTCACCGATTTGGAGGGGAATTATATCTTGCTGCCATCAAAACTCATCTTTTTGATATTTTTTCAACAAATCCATAGTAGTGCGGCTTGGTAACGGATTAACGACGGACTTTTGGTTAGATAATTGGACTTCGAGGGGCCGTTGAAAGTTTTATTTCAGAATTTATGGGCATTGCGAACTCGAAGATTAAGCTTGGTTCAAACCTGGTGTTCGGCTTTATTTAGCAGTGGGTAGCAGTCCCGTCGGTTATGGACTAGGAGGCTGCGGCAGTCCGAATTAAATCAACGAACTTAAGTCGTTGATTATGGTTGCTATCCCTTTATTATTTGCAGCGTCATGCATGGACCGAAACAATGACGAAGAACTCCTCTTGATTTTCCCAGATTCCACTGATTCTTTTTTATGGAATGTTGGCAGCTCAAACAAATATTCTGCCAGCTCATTTACCGCAGGTTTTTATTTGGAAGAAGGGTGGTAGCCCCTACATGCTCATTCCAAATTGTTTGGAACACTTGCATGCTCCCTTGAGTTCGATTCTTTGGTTGGTTGTTGTTACATAGACAAGTACCGACGAAAGAATTTCTTCTGTCTTGTGGTTGTGGCTCTATTTCAGATGTAGTGTGCCTTTTTTGTTCGACCTCGGAGTCAATTGAACACTCACTATTTTTTTGCAATGGCAGCTGGTCCGTTTGGTGGAGTGCTCTTCGTTGGATTGAAGTTGCATCACCCATTCCCAGTAACGCATATGATTTCCTTTTGGTTTGGAGATACTTCTTTTCGAATGAAGCTAAGAGAGAGTTTGCAATGGTGCTTTAGTTTTTAATCGATTGGAGTATTTGAAAGAGGAGGAATAAATTAGTTTTCAAAGGCGTTTTTTATCGGGAGGATTTGTTTATTTCGAATGTTCACCGTTATTTGTTTTATTTCAAGATTAGAAAGAAAGTAGTTTCTTATTCGGTTTCGGATCTTCCTATTGATCCATCTTTTCTTTGTAACTGAATTCTGTATTTATGTGGGCGATTCACTTTTCGTGACTCGCTCTTTTTAATAAAAAGAGGATTTCGTGTTTTGTAGGCAAGCGAAAGCATCAACCTAGTTGGGACGTTGCTCCGAAATTTTCACCATTTCGAACATTTTTCCGATGGAGGGACACATCGTCTCTCCGGAGGTTTTTCAAAAAAAAAAATTCTAAATAGGAATGAGTTTATTATAATCCGTTACGAAACGTTCTTTATTTGATTTTTATTTTTTGAAGCTATGAAATTGATATTAACTGATAGTTTGTTTTCTAGGTGAGAGCTACATAACCCCAATTTGAACCTCAAGAGGTAATGTCGAGCTGAAGATGAGAAGCAAAAGAACAAAAATAATAATGATGAACGATTATGTATAAAATTCCATCAACTTTCGAGATTTAAATTATAGAAGGTTAGAAATATTGAGCGATCAATGAATACATATGAACTTCAATTCATTTGTCCCGTTAGATTTAAGTTGATCAAGGCATGGGCTGGGTTGGGGCTGATCCCAATGGGCCTAGCTAAAAAGTAGGGTTATTTTTATATTTATCATAATTTCTCATAGAATTTAACCTCTACAAATCTTTAATTTTGCAAAATTTAATAATAAGAATCAATTTATTTCTTTTACATGAAAAGGAGAAACATTTTTTTCTTCTACCTTTTTCAAGTTGACTTTGTCAACCCTTATAACTACCTTATTTTTTATTTATTTTGAATTTTGCAACTTTAAATGTTGATTTTTTTTTCGAATCGACATTTTGAAATGTTTTGTTCGTCTTAATTTTATCTTTAAAATGAAATAAAGTTTGATTTTTTCGAAAAATAAGATAATGTTTCGCAATCTTATACAGTGTAATTGTGGTATAATACCATTTTTTACTGTTTTTTCATGAATGCGTTACACATGATATAAAGTTGTATAGTGAATTTATATAGATTTTTTTCTCCTTTATGTTCATAATAATACTGATTTCCCCATAAAATCATAGCACGAAGATCTTAAGCCTAATATGAAAGCTCTTATACATGGTATAATTGTGATTATGTTTCCAACAAAATTCATTTTATTAGTAAAAAAATAATTTATCGTAATCTTACACATAGTATACTAGTTGTATAATACCCGTTTTTACTGCTTTTTCAGGAAGGTGTTACATATGATATAAGAGTGATGTAATGCATCTATACAGTCTTTTTTAAAATGTAGGACCCAAGTTAAACAATACTTAACAGTACTTACGAAGTTTTGGAAATAGCAAATCGAATAGGTAAGTGAATTTAATTAAATACTAAGTATACTCTTAATTAATGAAGTAGACTTGAGTATTGTGGAAAAATCAACTCAATTTACTGTAAGTCATTAATTAAGTTACGGCTTAAATAGGAAAATGATAAGTGTATAATTACACTTATTATCATTATAATTTTATAATATAAACACTATAGTTTTAGTCATTTTTATACTTCATATAAAAGATTTCACGTGGTATGTAGTTGTTTTTTATGCAAATGCAGATACTAGGTAAATC
>CATIWQ010920809.1:0-13747 GCA_949673415.1 Euphorbia schlechtendalii | reverse complement strand
TATATATTAACTTGTTTAAATATTTGTAAATTAAAATTGGGGCATTTTAATCGCAAAAGAAATTATACATATTACACCCTAAATGAAATAAAAATTCTACGAATGGTGTTGATCTTTGTTAGTGCAGTCGAAGGTGACTTTATCGACATAGTGTCATAGCATGTTAACTTATTGGTTTTGTTAATATCGTATGATGAATAATTTACATTTCTCGAAATAAGTTTACTTTTACTAATATGACAAATTGGGTTAAGGATTTATGATCTAAATTTAATAAATGTAATTTTCAAGCACATCTTTAAAAAAATACAACGTTCACATTAAGCAAAACTGTAATTTAATTGTTTGCACTTTTTCTCTGGTACTACATATTTGTAAATGCTTACATAGGTACAGAACTGATAAGATAAACAAGTATTAATTATAAAGGTGAAAATACATAAGATAAGCACAATAGCATGGTAGTTAAGTAACAAATATGAAGGATAATAGAGATAGTAAAAAGAGAGTCGGTAAAAGTAAAAAAGAAAATGTGAGTATGGATGGGAAAAAGACTATACATAAAGTTGAAATTAAAAAAAGAAAAGGGACCACTAGAGAAAAGAAGAAAGGGAAGTAGGGAGTAGAAATGAAATGTACAAGTAAGCATAGAACAACAAAAACAGCTCCCCCGCTTTAAATGCGGGGCAGAGGCAGACAATACTCCTGATGTGATTTCTCACTCTCCTCCCTTCCCAAATCCCACCCTTTTTGACTCCCTACAACTCACCATTCTAACGTCCATAACTTATTCAATAATCATCTTTAGTCTTTTGGATATCAAAATGTAGTTCTAATTAGTACGTTATGATAGTTTAAAATAATTTCCGATACAAAACATTATTAGCAACAAGAAATAGTTATCAACCTTATGCTTTTGAGTTGTTGTTTTTAACTTTTTTTTACACCAAACAAGTTTTTAATTATTTGGTTATGATTCTTTTACCTATTTTAAAGATAAAAATTTATCAGAAGTTAACCACAACAACTACACCAAATGGATTCTAGTAATATAAACAACACCACTCAATACAACCGTGGTTTAACAATTCTGCAGTTACTAAACAATAAAATCAATGTTATATAAATGATCTTTGATATTCATTTTATTAGCAAACTGAATTTTCTTTAAATGGAAAAGGATGTGTGAGCTCCATTAATCAGTAAAAGTGAGCTTTGTCAAAATTCCGGTCGGTTAGCCAAATTAATCACCATAACGATTATGTGTATAATGTTTATACCACAAGAACATAACGAGCAAATAAGCTGTACTAGAAATTGGAAATGTAAAATGCATTTTTTTAAAAAAAAAAAATTACATAAGTAGGCACTTATAAATGGAAAAGAAAAATAGAAGAAGAGTATAAGAATAAATAAGACATGCATGGGATGCACAAAGTCACATGCACATAATGATATAGTCATGATAGCCTTATGATAGCTTCTTTTGTCTCACTTTTGGTTTTTTCTTGTCAGCACAAAAGATGGGAAAAGTAAAAGCATTGAGATTTGAGAGAGTTATTACTAACTACAGAGCAAAATAAAAAATCATACCACTTCATTAAACTAAATAAAGCTACTTTATCAATTTATTTAATAAAAAAATGAAAAAATTGAACAATCATAATGTAATCGATTACAAAATCATTTCCTCACCTCTCACATCAGACCATCAAAGTCCTCTCTCTGCATTTATTACACCTTGAGAGCTGGGCCATCTCTTTTTCCTTCTTCAATGCCTACAACTTTGTTCTCACTGTCATTGTTTTTATTTTTATTTTTTTATCTTTTATTTTGATTTGACTAGTATTATATTTTTTTTATGCTTTCTTTGGCGCGTGCTATATTACTATATTCCCAATTCCAAATATTATTACATTTATTCCACACCCTAATTATTCTTTTTTTTTCTCTAGCAACCAACATGCTGCACATTCAACACAATTCAATTATATTTCATAAAAGGTAATAAAAAAATATATTTATAGGAATAATAATGCAGAAGGATTTCATTTTATGATCTGATCTCTTTTATTTTTGTAAAGATTATTGCAGAAAAGTTTTTTTATTTACAATGATAATATGCTTTAGGTTTACTTTAAAAGACGTTTCAACTAACATAAGAGATTTGTTACCCTTTATGAAAGTGAAATCTTAATTAAAAAAATACAAATCAGAAAGATAAGATAAGAATTGGGAAAAAGATTTTTCCCTTTACAGGCATGGTTGGAATGTACAGCATTCAAATTCCTATTCATAATTCCTAAAGCAAAAAAAAAAAAAGTATCCTCACAAAATAATATATATATTGCTTTCAGAATATATCCATTGATTTATTTTTTTATTTATTAACATTTTAATTTCAAACTTAAACATATAAATAAGACAACATGCATCGCAAATTGATATGGAACTAACCAACCTAAAATATTTATCCAATAGGTAGCATGTAAAAAAAATTCTAATGTATTAAAAAATATAAAGATCTCTAGTAAGAAACAAATTGACCTTAGAAGTATAAGTTGATAGACAACGACTAAAAAACCTTTAGTTAAAACAAAACTTCTTAACATATGAAAATGACCCTTAGATTCAAAGCAAGTGCAACATACATTCATTTTATCATGTGTTGCGAGAATCCATTAATAAATGGAGTTGTGAAAATATGAACTATTGGTTATTCTATATAAACAGTTTTGATAACATAAAGCTGAACCCATTGAGAGTTAAAATTCAAAGATGATGTAAGGTTGAATTGTAATTTTTGAAATACTACCTCTAACAAGTATGGAATAAAAGTCCACAAATCTTATATCAAGTGCATATATCTAAAGATAATAGGATGACAGAAAGTCTTACATCATTAGTCATTAAACAATAATGTTGAGCTTAAGTTTGTGATTGTTTTACCAAACTCAAAAAATTTATGTCCTTCAAAAGTTTTCACACAACCGTTTAAGAGATAAACATTATTCAAATTCGGTCAGGCTATACTGACTCAATGAAAAAATAACACAATCGACACAAATCATTTTCTACCCTTGGATATTTTTAATCGAATGGTGGATAACTTCTCTGATGCCTTACTCCCTCTCTCTTGGACAATCTCGTCTTCTTCCTTGATTTCTTTGTCCAGTCAAATCCTTATCAATTTGTCCAGTCTTCAACCGTTGCTATTTGATCGTTCGGATTCACTTCTATCACTGAGCTGAGATCAGGATGTGCTTCGCTTGTGATAAACAACATCGACGACAATGCTTTCACCAAGATTTGTTCTTTCTATTCAACCGCCGCAACCATTTTATTTCCAATTTTACGGGTTAATCTTTGCCGTCCTTTCCATCACCGTTGGGATTTCCAGAACAAATTAGGGTTTTGGAATTTCTTAATGGTTGATGAAATTGGTTGTTTTTTATGTTGGATGTTATGAGCTAATTTTGATTTGGAATCGATAAACACGTCAATTGATTGTGGATGATTATAAAATGAAATTATAAAATGAAATAAAAGAATTGATGAAAGCTGGAGAGACGATTAAATGGATGAATTATAATTGTGAATGGAAAGCAAATGGGATCAAAATATTCTCCCCGGTTTGATGAGATCCAAGGGTGCATAAGCGTAATGTGTCAAATGTGTTATTTTCTGAATGTGTTAATATAGCATGACCTATCAAAATTTGGTAAAACAATTTCAAACTGATTTAAATATAGTTCATTATAATTTAAATGATTGTTTGTAGTTATTATAGAGACAAATTAAATAATCAATAACAACAAAGAGTAATTGTTGATACAGATGGATTCTAAATGCTACAATCCATAGGTTAACATACTAAGAAAAAAAGGAAACTTCAAATGAGGCAGTGAAAGGTAAGTGAGAGTGGGGGATCGAAAGTTTAGGGGGAGGGAGGGGAATGGAAGGAAAGTTGTTGATAGTAGGGTTTCGAATGAAAGTGTCGGTATTTACAGTACATTCTTTGGAATTATAATTGGAATTGTGGTCTTTCACCTTCAACATATTCGCCTCCTCTTGTCAAAGGTATTATCAAATATACTTACTAATGGTCATGGAGCCCAACCCCCTTTTTTTCTTTTTAATTTTTGGTAATTATTCCTCCAATCCAATCACAAAAAGTATAATAAAGTCTTCTGCTTTGACATCTCTCCATCTCTCTCTAATAAATGACTTAACTATTGCCCTACATCCTACTACGTACCTCTTATCATGTTGGAACTTGTTCATTGAATCTCCACCTTACATCCACTAAGGTACGTAGACTACTATTCCACCCAGTTCATTTCGTTTTCTTTAACCTAAACTATTAAATTTTACAGGAGTTCAGTCGATGTTTGTTATTCCGACATTGGATGTTTATGTGATCAAAGATTAGTATGTATAAGTGATGTAGATTGATTTTAACACAAATAAATTGACTTTGTATTTTGTAGGGTCAACTAAACTTAAATGTTTGCTTATTTATCAAGCCCAACACTCAAGAATTTCACGGATTATCAACATTGTACGAGAGAGAAAAAGAAGATCTGATAGCCAGAAGATTCCGAATGCATAAACTAGGTTAGTTAATGATTTTGTGACTTAGAGAAGTTAATCCAATCGTTGTTTGACAAGTAACAACTAGTATAAGCCTAATTGCATTTGAGAGTGAGTTTTGAAGATATTTAAAATTTCATATCTTCATATTGGAAATAAATAAAATTCATTGATTTTCAATACAAACTAATTAGCTCTTTGTTATAAATGTTCACTCCACTTATATGACATGCGAGCAATCAAGCTCAACAACCATAAAATTCCCAAAATTTCTAGACATTAACAAGTCTACTAACAATATTGAAATTTAATAAAAAAAAAAGTATACCTTATATGGCATTTCCCATTGCATAAGCACAGGTGACGTGTTTTCTATATTTACACATGACGAATTATCAAACATTCGTTGCTATGGAAAAATATAAAAAAGAAATAGAGTATGGCATCACATATGTTGTCAAATTATTAAGTATTTCTTTGTGTTTGTCTTTTATCTTCCTTTTGATGGTAACACATCAAGCCAAGCAAATTACAAACGAAAAGGATCTTATCTATATATGGTAACATTTTAATTTCAAGGGATTCTCTTATAATTATATCATATTGTGAATTTGATAATAGTTTGTTCATTTATTTATTATCTAGGTTTATTGTCGTATTTATAAAATTAAGTGTAGGAATTTTAAACCCTAGCTAACTCTTTTATTATGAAATGAGACTTATTATCACATTAGATTTAAGTAACTATACATTGAACATAAAAATGAAAGAAATTCGGTGGTCAGATTCTTAAATAAATCACAAATTAGTTATCCCTCCGAATACCCTTTAGATTTGAAGCTTGAACAAATATACTTTACCTTATATTACACTCAAATTTTATTCATAAATGGAATTACCAAGATCTAATTGTAGACCTTAGCCTAAGAAACAAAATTTGGTTAGGTAAATATAACAAGTCCTCTAACATAACACAGAATCAACTTTTTTTTAGCAACATATAGTTTACAGATCTTCTAATATTGTTTCATAAATATATAAATATTAACTTTTCTAAGAAAAAAAAATCCATCAATTAAATGTCCTTGTAAATTACAGCCCGGTCAAAAAAGGGAATTATTTA
The DNA here is from genome assembly GCA_949673415.1 of Euphorbia schlechtendalii. Lineage (NCBI taxonomy): Eukaryota > Viridiplantae > Streptophyta > Magnoliopsida > Malpighiales > Euphorbiaceae > Euphorbia > Euphorbia schlechtendalii. The sequence goes on along the minus strand of CATIWQ010920809.1, from coordinate 8,031 downwards.
ATAAAAATATATGAATAAGGATAAATAAATTCATTTTTGCTAAAAAATATTCATGGTTATAATTATGCTTAGTTATTGGCCTGATTTTGACAATTTGGACACCCTAGTTAAAATAATATAAAAAGTAATATGATGGCTTCTTTAATGAAAAATGGTAATTTGCTTTTTTTTTTAAAAAAAATCTTTTACATTTTAATCAAGCGTTTTACCTATTATAGTAACATTAATTATTGTTTATTATTATCGCTCTAACCATTATAACTAAAATGTAAAAAAGAAAAACAAATTTGAATCCTTTCCAACTATGATCCACAGGTGATCGCTAGCTCAATATATTGGACAAACATATTATTTTATAAACTTGTAAATTAATCTACGAATTGAGGCACATATAATTGACGGAGTACATTTACCGAATGAATCTAATTTGTAAGAAATTGCAAAGTTGGAAATTAAAGAGTGAGGACTTCATCTATTACAACATATTTAGAAGAGTGTATGGTGCTCCATTTAAGAAATAAATTATCATAACGTACTACAAAAGTATCAATTAATATTTTAACCTGATTAAAAATTAAAAAAATATGTTTCATAAATTTTTTATATGGGTCCTAGATTATCTGAAAGTTGAAGATGTGTTATAAGTATATACTTAGAAAATGAACAAAAGTCATAAGGAAAAACAAATCTAAAACAGGATATCACCCTTAACGATGCCTCCACCAAACCCTAGCCGACGCCATCCACTCCCCTCCCCTCACCGCAACCAACTTCCCTTCCGACCCTAACCCTAGCTCCCATGTTCCCCCAACCCAAACCAAAATCTACTTCGAAAACTACCCTAGTTCTCATGATGCTTCGCCCTACGTAGAGTTTTCGCGAAATATGGCATTCATGGCTCCGTTTATACAGCCCGTAAACACAATGCTAGAAACCTCAATTTTGGCTTCTTTTCAAACAATTTAACACTGCCTTTCCATGAAGTATTATATCGCCTAAATTTTGTATCTATCGGCAAAATTCATCTTCAAGCGTTCAAGGCGAAATATGATTGTAAAAGTACAGCCCTACCTACACCCAGCCAGCACCAACCTATCCAAACCGTGAGCAAACCTAAAATCAGTCACAGATTTCGTGATTCTACTAGAGGCAACTGCTCCAATGCTGAGTTTGTATCGTCAAAGGAGAAAACAGTTGATGTTGTGGTTAATAATAGTTTCGCGGTTGCGGATTGGTCTTTAGTATCTTGTATTGCGAGAGTTAAAGATATATCCCTTATCCCTAGACTAGCAGAGATTGTCAAGGACCGAAGCTTTGCTACGAAATTCATTGCACCATTGGGTGGTGAACAAGTTCTTATTTCTTTCCACTCGAATGATGCTCTTATGGCGTTCATTGAGAACGATTGGCTGTTTCTTAAGGATTTACTTTCTGATGTTGTGAAATTTTCCTTCGATTTCAAGCCAACCGAATGTTTAGTTTATGCAGACTTTTTGGGATTACCATCGAGTTTGATATCAAAGGACCTGCTTATGCATCTAGGGGGTTTATTTGGAAAAATAATTCACTTCGACTTCAACTTTATATCCCCGAACAGATTAGATGTAATCTCCTATCTCATGTCAGTTCCCTTGGATTATTGTGATAAAAAAATCAACTTACGAAAAGGTGGTGCTAGTTTCCCGATTATGGTGAAATTTCATCAAGCGATTGCTTGCTCTACCTGTGCTATCACACCGCAACCTCTGACTCTGACAGCGATAATAATTCAGTCCCAAACCCGACAAATAGTGTTTCCATATCATCTTTCAACTGCTGGAATGTTACAGTAATAAGTTCACCAGTTTCCTCTCCTTCGGATAGGCCTTATCAGCCGTTGTCAGAGCCATGCAACCCGTTGGACAACAGTGTAGCTATGGTGACGGAAACACAGCCCAGCGATGGATCTTCCTCAGGGCCTAACATTAGTAACATGAACAGAGTAATCCTCCTTTTACGTGATAAATCTATCAATGAAAATGCGATGACCTTTGATTTTGGATCCAAGTTGGGATTATTCAAGGAGAGACATAGAGAAGCTATTTTGAATGTCATAGACTTGGTCTCAGCTTCATTATAGGTGGGCTTGGTAATAAGTCCAAGCAAGGTTATCTTCGAACTATGTTACGCAAACATAGTGTGGATTTTTTAGCTATTGTTCAGACCAAATTACGCTCCATTTCGGAACTAGTGGTCAAATCAATCTGGGGTCATAATAATTTTGATTCTTTCATAATTCAATCACATGGGTTGTCTTGTAATTCATTCGACCACTAGATGGGTCCTTCTCCATGTTGAGCTACCTCATTCCTCTTTTCATTTAGTTACAGTTTACGGCTCCATAAATAGTGAGGATCGGAATGCCATGTGGTTGGAGCTGCTGCCTTAGGTTCAAGATTACAATAATGTGCTAATTTGTGGAGATTTCAATGAGGTTTTGTCAGCGTCGGAAAGGTCTAGTGGAAGAGTGCTACCTAGCATGGGTTTTTTCCAAGATTTTATCCGTGAATCTAAGGTTCATGACCTCCCCTTCCATGGCCGTAATTACACATCGCATAATAGCATAGTCCATTCGCGTATAGATCATGTTCTAATCTCTTGTGGTCTCTTGGATTCGTGGCCTTCGATGATTATCTCGACTCTTGATAATTGTCTTTTAGACCACTTAGCTATCTTGTTTAAATCACGACCGAGCATTCATAGAGGGCCGAAACTGTTTCGATCACTTAATTTATGGTGGGATGAGCCTAGTTTTTTACCATTTATTAAGTGTAAGTGGGTTGAAATTCTTGCTAATCACGACAATGAAGACATCTCTCACAAACTTCGCCTATTGAGCAAATCAATTAGACCGTGGCATGATTCTAACTTCTGCCAACTTCAAAAGAGGATTCGGGATCAAGAAATGATTATGTTAAATCTTATATCGAGTGATACTGAACGTCCTCTTATGGCTGCCATCTCTATGCAACTTGCCGTGGAAAAGAACACTCTCCTCCTTCGCTGTAACCTTGAGAATTTGCGACCTCAACAATCTCGGGTATCATGTACCCTATTGGAGGATAATAACACCGCTTATTTTCATCGATTGGCATCAGATCATCATCGTAATAATCAGATTTTTCAACTAGAAGTTAATGGGTCGTTAATTTCGGATGTGGCGGGTATCACCTCTACGATTCGGGAATATTTTGGAAACTTTTTTGCTGCTGCCCCCAAGGTCACCTTCTCTCTAAGTAGACTGAATTTCAAGCGAGTTTCGAAGGCTCAAAATGATTTGTTGACAACCCCATTTTCGGTTGATGATGTTTGGAATGTAATTTTTGATTGCGGAGAGAACAAAGCACCGGGTCAGGATGGATTTAATTTCCATTTTCACAAGTGCTTTTGGGAGGACATAAAATATGAAATTATGAGTCTTGTCAACAATTTTTATTCATCATCTCGGCTACCAAGTACTATTAAGACCTCACTCACGATTCTTATTTCGAAAGTTGCAGGGGCGGCTTGCTGTAGCAATTTCAGACCGGTCACGCTCATTCATGGAATTTATAAAATTGTTGCCAAATTGTTGGCATCAAGACTTCAGTTGATCCTACCACACTTAATATCTGATAACCAGTTTACGTTTATCAAAGGCCGTAGTATTCATGATTGCTCTTTTCTAGCTTCGGAAATCATAAACAAATTCCACTCTCATCGTCGTTCGTGTATGGTCCTAAAGTTGGATTTTCATAAGGCTTTTGACAGTGTTTATTGGGATTATATTGATGCGGTTTTCGTACAAATGGGATTTTATAAGAAATGGATATCATGGCTTTCTAACTATCGGAAGTCATCATCGACTTCTATCCTCGTTAGTGGGTCACCATCCGCTCCGATCCAGATTCATAAAGGTGTCAAGAAAGGTGACCCGCTTTCACCATTCATATTTGTTTTGGCGGTAGAAGGATTAAAGCAGATGATTGATGCAAGTATTAGTGTGAGCCTTTTACCGGGTTTTGCGGAGGAGGACTCTATCCTGAATGTGTCTCTTCTCCAATTTGCAGATGATATGCTTTATTTCTTACCTCTAGAATTAGATGCGTTCTAGAATTTCATCCGCATTCTCAAATGTTTTGAGATCATTTCTGGGTTACGAATTAATTTCCACAAGAGCACGTTACTTGGCGTTCACTGTTCGGATGATTTTCTCCAATCGGGTGCTTCACTGATGGGATGTCGAATTGAAAAATTCCCAATCAATTACCTTGACACTCCTCTTTGTGTCAACCGATTGCCATTAGCATGTTGGGATCCTTTAGTGGGCAAATTTAAGAAACGTCTTAAGAATTGGAAGGGTCGTTGTCTCTCGTATGCCGGCCGCCTAATTTTAATCAAATTTGTATTATCCTCCCTTCTAATTTATCTTATGTCTTTACACAAGATGCCATCTTCCGTTAATGTTACTTTATCGAAACTAATGAGGAATTTTTTATGGTGAGGTGACTCGAATTTAACGGGATTTGCAAGATTAGTTGGGTAACCATCAATTTACCTTATCGGCTTGGAGGATTGAATATTATGGACTTTTCCTTAATAAAATTTAAGCCTCTTATTCAAATGGATTTGGAAAATTAGAATGGCCAATCAGGACTCACTTTGGTATTCTATTTGCATCGCTAGTTATGGTTTTGCATCTTGGACGGACTTAGTAAATGTGGACAGCCGTTTGTTGTCACTTATTTGGAAAGAAATTGTTGCACGTTGTACCTGTGACAATGTAAAATGGGATTTGTTTTTAGCCAATTGCCATGTAGAGATTGGCAATGGAACTTTATCTTCTTTTTAGCACAACAATTGGATGGCGGATAAACCATTACAACACCTCTTCCCGGATCTTTATTCCTTATGTAACAATAAGCGGTGTTCAACTTTCTTTGGTTGCTCGGCTATTTTTGACTCCGATTCATTCAGCCGACCCTTTTGAAAGAGGAATCTCCGCCTTTCACAATGACAGCGCTGCTGCCACCTTCGGACCTGGATTCGAATGGCTGTGCGCGAGCCTATTTGATGCAGATGATGTCTCTTGGGTGCAGCCCCTCTTCGGGCTGCAAGATGACAGATTTTTGTGGTTAAACGGGCTGCCAAAAGAGTACTCGACAGCTTCGTTTAGTCACATTTTCCACCACACGACTTATTGGACAACAACTTCGCAAGACTTTTCCATGATTTGGTTTGCTTGCATCTTACCAAAAATTAAATTTTTTGGTTGGTTGCTCTTCCATGGCAGATTACCAACTCGTGCTTTTCTTTTTTCAAGAGGTTGCATTGCAATCGGCGAACCCATTTGTCCCTTTTGTAGTGAAGTTGATACAATTGACCATTTATTCTTTCAATGCCGCTCAAGTTTTCGTATTTGGATGGGAGCTCTTAAATGGTTGGAAACCCCGCTTCCGATTCCATATTCGCTCTTGGGATTTTTCCATATTTGGTTTGAGCATTTTCGGCCGGGAAATTCAAATGACTTCGGAACATCTCTTTGGTTCATCATCAATTGGTCTATTTGGAAACGATGCCACAAATGGATATTTGAAGGAAAGCTTGACACGTGCGATATTTTGGTAGCGAGTATTAATCTTTTTCATTTTTTATTTCATTGTAATAGGCATAGCATTTGTTTATCGTCTACAGATTTATTTGTAAACCCGAGATTCATACTTTGTAATTAAGTTGCTATTCTCTTCTTGAGAATTGTAACTGTTTTATTTAATAAAATAGAGGTGGGAGTTTTGTAGGCAAGCGTGGAAACTAATATAGTTGGAGACCTCATCCCGAAATTTTCTCTCGTCTCAACATTTTAGCTCATAGAGAGTTACACCTCTCCGGAAGTTTTTCAAAAAAAGTATATACTTAGAAAAGAAGTTTAGACAAATAGGACTAAAAAAGACTTCGCTAAATTCTCTAATATCAATGCTTTGTAACTTTCCTAATTCCTATATATTTTGGTTTTAAATTCTTTAAATTTTTCGATTAGTAAAGTTATATTTTACTCAATCTCAATCATTTATTAAATTTTAATAATTAAGATTTAATTTTTAAATGTTTGTATGATTCATAATACAATAAATTTTAATCATTAAAATTCCATGAATCGTTGATATTGACTGAAATTTACAACTTTCTCATTATTTAAATTTAGAAAATCCAATTCTGTATAAATTTTATATAAATTTTATTTGGAGGAAAGAGAAAATACGTAAAAAAGTAAAATAAAAGATAGAGGGTCAAAATTTAGAAGTGGAGTGGTATAAATTTAGAAGTGGAGAGGTATTTGACGTTGGAAAAATCACGTGTCATTCTCTTTTTATTTTTATTGAGTAATATAGTTTATTAAATTAAATGCAATAACAGGTCTAATAAAAAATGGATAAGTCTTTTTACATGTTAAATAATTAACTGTTTTACCTAACAATTGTGCAACATGATTGATAAATCGATTATCATAGACAATTTATAAACCACTTTAAAAAAAATACCAATGTTAAAACACCGAACAAAACATAACAAACTAAACTTTTTCGCAGCAAGACTACCATGCCCTTAAGAAAGACTTAATCTGATAAATGCTGCAACTTATAATTTCTTAATCTTTAGCTTAACGCTTTCAAATTTTCATAACCATAAGAATACATGCTTATATTATAACATCAACCAGTGTTGTATATCTGAAACAGTTTTGTTGATTAAATATAGATCGAGTGTCTACTGTGAAAGATCAACAAGAATCTTGTCTAAATGCGGATGAAGTCCAACCCAGTTGTAAAACTATCAAAATTGAACTATGTAGCAATAAAATCTTTGATTAAAGAAGACGCTTGTGTAGTGGATGATAAAAGTTCGTAGATGCATATTAATATTGAAAATCGAAATTGAAAAAAAATGAAAGATAATAAAATAAATGTAGGAGGGATAAGAAGTATTGTTAGATTATTTTTCTCTTCCTAACCAACAATCTTACAAACACTACGCCATAGATGGCTTATGGCAACGAAAATGCATAGTGTTGCCCTTCAACTGTTGCCATTTTTAGGAAAAAATCAATTTATGGCAACGAAATTGAAAACTGTTCCAAATCAGTTGCTATAAATATGAAAATCTGTAAAACATGCAACAGATTAGTATATGTCGTTGCCTACAACACTAAAAAAATGAGGTGTGGGTTAAGTGAATAGTAAAATCACTTGGCGGGATTGTATCCCGCTATTGATAGTCAAAAATAATTCCTCACTTTTTGCTTTTTGCTTTTATCTTATGCTTCTCTCTAAAAATTCCTAAACCCTTCCCTAAAACATCTCAAATCCTTGCTAGAGTTTTGTGAAAATTCACTTTAAATATTTTGGACACATAGTCGCATGCCGGAGTCGATGTCGATCCTGTCATCTTCAACTTCATCTGCTTCCTCTTCTTCGCAATTCACATACACCACAGCAATGGCGACACCGAGCAATTCCTATTTCCCAATGCCCTTTCATCTCCAGTAGCCGGTTCAGCCCTATGTTGCACCCGTTTATACCGCTCCTACTGGACCTGTTTATTCTCTTCCTCAATATCAGCAAGTCAGTTAGCTGTTCATGTTATTTACAACTATGCGATTTTGACATTTAATTGGTTGAATGGATTTCAGGATTTCGAGATTCAATTAGTTTGCCTTTTGTATTTGTATTTGATTTAATTTATTCGTTACGAATACATGAATTTGAGATTCTGGAGTTCATAATTTCGTTCTTAGTTGTATCTATTGGATATGATTGTCTGGTCTTTGTGTATGTGTGCATTATTACAGTGTTGTTGCCACTCATTGTGTTTTATATTCATATTGGTGCTGGCGAATATTTGTTTTTATTCTGTTTATGTAAGAGTGATTGAGGTAACTTGGAATTAATTAGCTCTGTCTGTATGAACTCCAAAATTCGGAAAAGGAAATTTATTGAACTTGGAGTGCATTTATCT
>CATIWQ010920681.1:0-10965 GCA_949673415.1 Euphorbia schlechtendalii | reverse complement strand
TTTGTGGATGCAGGTAGATTAGGATTAGATGTATGTTTAGGATTTTATTTTCCTTCGGGTATCGCAATTTCATTTTTTGGGAAATGTAATTAATAGGTTAGCGGGCGGTTGCATCCCCCGATTTTTGAAGCCTTGTAATTTCATTTTCCACATTTACTTTCTGTATTTACTTACAGTTTTGTGGATGGTTTATTTTTCCGCTTTATGTATGGTTTATATTTCGCAATATGTTAATCGTGCATTTAACTCCAAAAATGACCTAAGTGCGAATATGCACAATTAAAAGAAAATGGTTCTCTATAGATGTAATTTAATGTGATCCAATAAGAAATAAGCAACTTATCCCGGACCCGAATCTCTATGTCTTGGTGGGCCATCCCCCGGACATTAAGCCTCACAGGACTCTAATTCCTGGAAAGAGCTAATCCAGGTGGCGACTCCACACTAAGAGACGGCGGATTTGGGTTCTAACCGATCTTAAACATTTTTTGCCCCTTTTCTCTCTTTCAAACCCTTTTTCTCCCGGGTCCTCGACCCGGTGCTTTCTTCTTCTTCTTTTTCAAAACACCCTGGTGGACCGCGCCTATGAATCCCGCGCGCTCTTGGCCCACTGCTCTGTGTCGCCCGCTCACACAGGGTTAGCAAGTTATTGGTATGAAATGCAGTCGGTTGAGACCAAGAGTAATTTGAACTACATCTCTCTAGAGTTCCAGATGGAGTTTGCATTTTTAGAACCTCCGAAAAAAACCATGCGAGATCTACTCGCTTGTGTATAGAGGGAAGGAGAATCGCTCATTGGCTATGTAAAGTGATGGATGTTTATCTATCTAGTGCTAGCACCAAGACCATATGAACTTTCTATAGTATAATTGATAATAGGTGGATCTCATGATTGGTATCTCTATCATTTATCAAGGCTGGTAGTCCTAGATTTTTATGAGTTATCTTTTCACGCTCATCATCTCGACAGGGAGATAATGACCAGACACTGTAATGTTCACGTAGTAGGATCAAGAATACCCACTAATTCTATATTAGCGATGCTATCTCAGTCTAACTCGGTGGTGAATGTAGTGGTTGATGAAGATGAAGGCACAAAGGATGATCCTTTGGTAGAAGTGTTCTCAACAGAGGAAGGAGAACCGCGGAGGGATGCAGTGAAGGTAGAATCTGAGAAAGCACCAACAAGGGTGCCCATCGATATCAATGCATATGTCCCTAAGTTGAGAAGGAAAAGGAAACCCGAAGAAGGAACCTCGGCTGAGGGTGAGATCATTTCTAGTGGGAAGAAGCCCATAAGCTTAGATTCTTACAAGTTGAAGGAGCGACGTGGCCAAGAGGAGGATGGATATGACCAGTACCCTTGGGTCAATTCTAGGGAAACAAGAGTGATGGAGAATGGAGTACTAAGGGTTACTCAGAGTGGTAGAGTTTTCAGAAGGGATGAGACTATACAGCTCAATGATTCTAGGCCAGAGGAAATAGCAAGGGAATAGCCCAAGCCACCTCTTCGCCCAAAGGTGGACAAAGAAATGCTAGATATAGACCCTTTGATAAATCAGTTGAAGGGAACTTAGGCCAAATACAGTATCTAGAGGTTGCTTGAGACGTCGTAAAAGCATAGGATGGGTTTAGTCAAGAGTTTGATGGAAATGCCTACAATTCCTACAACCTCAGTAATCGAGATGTGTGCTACCATCGGGAAATGAATTATCCCCCCTTAGATGCAATCCATAACTTTTGAATAGTCGGAACTACTACAGGAACTGGGATTGCATAATCGGGCCTTATTTATTAGGGTTTAAATTTTTGATCGCGCTATACCATGTGTAATGGTAGATGATGGCTCGGCTCTCAATCTCTATCCTCTTAAGGTCCTACCTCACCTAGGATTAAGGGAGGATATGCTCACCAAATCTGACACGGTGATCTGAGCCTACTATGATTCGAAGAGGGGTGTAGTAAGCAACTTTGAAGTAGAGGTCACCACTGGAGGAGTGACCTCCAATGTGAAGTTCACTGTCCTGGATATTTTAGTAACTTATTCATTTCTTCTAGGCAATAGGGGCAGTCCCTTCTGCTCTACACCAGAAGATAAAACTCATTCATAAAGGGAGGCTAGTGACGATCGAGGCTGATGAGGAATCATTGATGGCGACTACCCCATTTGAGGAGAGAACAATGCAAGGGTTGAGGGTGGTAATGGCCATTGAAGAAAAGAAGAAGGGGCGTGGAACTTTGAAGGGATATCACTTCTTCCCTAGAAGCCTGAGAACTCAAATGAAGAAGCAAGGTTTTATCCTTGGAAAAGGCTTGGGGAAATATCATCAACGGATTATCAGGGCCATCGACCCTATTCTTATCACACTTGGATTGGGTCTGGGTTCCACCCCTAGCATGAATGTACAAGCACAAACGGCCCATGTTCTATAACATGGTAAGCGTTTGCGAGGTGGAAGGTACTAAGGCATACTTGGGAGAGCCGGAATGATGATCCTGAATGGGGAGGAAGTCAAAGGACTTGGAATATTCAATGATGAGTTTGACTTCACAACCGGCCAGCTGATTGAGTCCCCTATTGATGTTGAACTGGAAGAGAAATCGACCTTGGCCATAACCCCAACTGACGAATATGAAAAAGGCGAGATACTAGAAGATACAATGGTAGCTTTCACCAAGGTTGTTAACGAACTGATGAAGAAAGGTGATGCACAAGATCAAGATCTACTAGGCACTATCAAGCTCATCACCAAAAAGCTTATGTAAACCACTCTTGAGGCAGAACCTACCACTGACACACCTGCTACTGCAACAACTGAAGCCCCTCCGCTTGTAAAGGAGGAAATTGATGATGTAATAATGAATATTTCTGATGTCTTTGATAATTTTTCCTACGAGGCTCATTCAATGAAGTACGAAAATTTTGCTTAATTGTTTGATGTTCTGCTTAAAGGCACCATGCTTTCATATGATCATAAACATAACGTCTTTAACATTCATGACACATCATTAAACGAAATTAACTTAGGTACAAATGAGTTGCCAAAAATGGTGATAATTTCCAATGATTTGACTCCTAAAGAAAAAAGAGAGATCACGAATGTACTTAAATGTCACGTGGTAATGTTTTCTTGGTCATATGAGGACATGCCTGGAGTGGATAGACAGATAATGGAGCACCGTATCCCAACTGACCCTCGGATTAAGCTGATAAAACAAAAACTGCATCGCTTAAGGCTTGAATGTGTAGAAAAGGTCAAGGCTGAACTGGCAAAGCAGATTGAAGCTGAATTCTTAGAAGTGGTTGAATACCTGACGTGGCTAGCCAAAATTGTCCTAATAGCAAAGAAAGATGGCAGGGTTAGAGTCTGCGTAGATTTCAATGATCTGAACAAGGCCTCCCCAAAGGGTGACTTCCCTCTACCCCACATCGATGTATTAGTCGACAACGCAGTAAGGGCAGCCATGTATTCCTTCATGGATGGCTTCTTAGGCTATAACCATATAATAATGGCTATAACTGACAAGATCAAGACAACATTCATCACTGAATGGGGCGTATATTGCTACAAGGTAATGCCATTTGGTTTGAAAAACGCTGGCGCAACATATCAACGAGCAGTCACACCCTCCTACATGATATGATCCATAAGGAGGTGGAAGTTTACATTGATGACATGCTTATGAAGTCCAAAACCAGAGAGGAACATCCAGCTATCCTAGACAAGTTTCTCACCAGAATCGAAAAGTATAATCTACGCCTGAACCTAAAAAAGTGTGTACTTGGGGTCACATCAAGGAAGCTCCTAGGGAATATCGTCAGCCTAAAAGGAATTAAGATGGATCCTGATAAAAGCAAAGCCATTAGGGATATGCCCGCATCAAAAACTGAGAAAGAAGTCCGGTCTTTCCTGGGGTTTTTACAGTATGTAAGCAGATTTATCGCTAGACTCACTACCATCTGCGAGCAAATCTTCAAATTACTATGAAAGGACTAACCAATAGTTTGGAATGATCAGTGCCAGGTAGCGTTTGACAAAATCAAACAATATTTGTTAAGCCCACCCATCCTTCGCCCACCAGAACCTGGAAAGCCCCTGATCCTATACCTATCAATTGAGGAGTCATCGGTTGGAGCCATGCTGGTGCAAGAACATGAAGATAGAAGTGAACATGCAGTGTACTACTTGTGCAAGAAATTACTCCAGTATGAGTCATGCTACACCTTGGTGGAGAAAATCTGCGCAATGATGGTTTGGTTGATAAAAAAACTACGACATTACTTCTAATCTTATCATATCAAAGCCGTCGCAAAGATAGACCCAATGAAGTACTTATGCTAGTCACCAACACTAGCTGGAAAACTCTCATGATGGTTATTGCTACTATTTAAATTCGACATTGAATATGTGACCAAAAAAGTCATTAAGGGATGAGTAGTCACTGAATTTTTGGCAAATCAACCATTGGACTCTAATTATGTTGAAAATCTAGAATTTCCATATGAGCAACTAATATTGATAAAGGACACCGGTGTAGAGTGGAAAATGTTCTTCAACGGTGAAATGAACAGAAATGGAGCTGGCCTAGGTGTTGTATTGATAATACCACAAAACGAAGTTATACCCCTTTCCAAACGATTGGAATTCCCAGCAACAAACAACGAGGCAGAATATGAGGCCTGCCTGTTTGGGTTAGAGGCACTTCGAAAGGCACGGGCAAGAGAAGTATCGATGGTGGGAGACTCAGCTCTGGTTATTAAACAAGTCACTGGTGACTGGGAAATAAGAGAAGAATCACTCCATCCTTATGTAGAAGCAGTATGGAAAATCTCACAAAATTTTTCCAAATGCATCTTCAAACACGTGCCTAGGGATGAAAAACAAATGGTAGATTCACTCGCTACACTAGCATCAATGTGGGAAGGCCCTAGAACTCAGTCAATCAAGCCTGTTGTACTGCAAATGACCAAAGAACCCTTCTACTGTCACCTAGTGAAAATGGAAGATCGATAAACTATCGAGAATTGGTCCTTCGACATCATCAAATTTTTACAAACCAAGGAATACCCAGAAGGTGCAATGGACTCAGAAAGAACCTCATTACAGCGGTTAGCGACCCAGTTCCATCTAGTAGAAGGGGACCTATTTAAACAAACATCAGAAGGAATGCCGTTGAGATGTCTCACAAAACAGGAAGCACTATTGGTAATGAGACAAATTCACGCGGGAGATTGCGGTCCACACATGAATGGGATAGCACTGGCTAAGAAAATACAATGCCAGGGATATTATTGGATAACAATTGTCAGAGATTACATATCGGAAGTACGAAAGTTCCACGAGTGCCAGATTTACGGTGACATCAGTGATCTACCCCCATCCAAACTCCATAGCTTATCTCTCCTTGGCCATTCTCAGCATAGGGCATCGACATTATTGGTGAGATTCAGCCAAACTCGACTAATGGACATCGATTCATTATAATAGCAGTCGATTACTTTTCAAAATGGGTGGAAGCCGAATCTTACACCTACATCATCGCTAAGAAGATGGACAAGTTCATCGAAAAGCATATATTCACCCGATATAGCATCCCACATCACGTCATATCGGATAATGGGGTTCAATTCCAAGGAGTCACATCAGACCTAATGAGGAAATATGGGATCGAGCACCATCGGTCATCACCATATAGGCCACAAGCTAATGGGGTAGTAGAGGTAGCCAACAAAGCGATTAATAAAATCTTAAGCAAGATGGTCGTTACCTACAGGGACTGGGCTGATAATTTGCCATTCGCAGTATGGGGATACAAGATGAGTGTTAAAACTCCAACCAATCAAACCACTTTCTCGTTAGTGTATGGGATGGAAGCTGTTTTACTAGTGGAAATGGAAGTGGAATCACTTCGAGTAGCACTAGAGGCGAGGTTAGAGGAGTCAGAATGGGCAAAGACCAAATTTGAACAGTTGAACATGATTGGCGAACAACGGCTAAAGGTGCTTGATCATTTGTAGATATACCAACAACGCATGGCTAGGGTATACAATAGTCGAGTTAGAGGTAGAAGCCAACCGTTAAAAGCAAGAGACATGGTTCTGAAACAAATGAGACCCTCAAATGTGGACCAACGGGGAAAGTTTTGCCCAAACTAGGAAGGTCCTTATGTCATTAAGAAAATCTTGAGCAAAGGAGTTGCCAAGATCATGGACATGGATGGAAACAAGTTTGTCAATCCCATCAATCAAGATAAGCTCAAGCGCTACCACATGTAAAAACAAAAGAAATAAATTTACAAAAGCTGTACACCAAAAAAGAGAGAGAAACCAGTCTGCCAAATGGCACTTGGCTATTTGAGCAACAATTAGGACCATTCTTATATAAAAGCCAGAAGTGTCCGCTGAGTTGAAAAACTGTGAGGGGCAGCTTAGGTAAAAATAAGGATAAGGTGAGGAATAGAGGGACCGCGAGTTAGAAAACCTTTTCTAGACTAACTAGTGGCAGGACTCAAATCATTGGAAAACTTGTACTCTTTTAAAAGTAATTTAATGAAATGTGTTATGTTTGCAAGGATTTATCTTTATGTTTATATGAATAGTGTGCATTCAGAATATCGTAAGTAAATAAAATTAGACAAATTTCATAATCCAAGGATAAGCCAAAAACACAAGTCAAAAAAATAAATGGCAAAAATAAATAAGATCTAAGGGTGTCAGTCATTCCACCGTGCACGCTTCCTCGAAGTATGAGGAAGGGGGTCCAAACCATCTTCATCCCTCTCCCACTCATGAGACACCATAAAGTGATTATCAGCATCTGGGAGAACTTTGATCTCACCAAGCCATCCGCGGTAGAATTCATCAGTATCTGTGGTCTCCGGGGTAGTGTAATCCAATATAACAACTCGAGCACGTGCCCAAAGCCTCTATATAGCATTAGGTGTGTCAGGACCGAAGTCGTGGAAATGGGTTGAACATAGAGACCTAGGAACTCGTTGTTGCGCCCATAGTGCCTGCACAAAACGAGAAGGGGAATAGGACGTGACGCCAAACAACCCCATCAGCAAAACACCAGAATCATGAACGTCAGTTACCACAAACGGAATCTCCAACCAAGGGCTGAGCCAATGAATCTCGGAAGCTCGGTAGGAACCCAGAATCTCGACCCAAGCACCTTCACTCAACAAATGATGGTCCTTCCCAGTAAAGCCACTAGGACCATAATGCGAAGGGAGTTACCGAGCCTTCCCTAAACATGGATCAGTAGTCAAGCGAAGCTTCTCCAACAGCCAAACCTACGTTAATCCATTTATTTAAACAAACAATGAAAATCATGAAAGAAAGAGATAAGGAAAGAGAATTACCTCTAGCAAAGCAAAATGGTCTCTTGCTAAATCCGGATTCACCGAAGTAGCGTCTAAGTGGACCAGACTCTCAACCAAGGCTAAAGCTATAGGAGAAAGGCCTGTGGAGAGTGGGTCAATGACCGATAGCAAACGGAAAGGGGCAATCGCTCCAACCCCATAAACAAACTCCGCCAGAAGAAGTAGAGTCACCATCGAAGGCCAAGCTAGATGATTGCTGGGTGTATTCTCACACCAACTAAGGACAGCTTCAACCCAAAAGCCACCAACATCTAGGGGAGCTAACAAAAAGCGCCCTCTATACTCCAGGTTCCATAAACCCTTCAGCTTATCTTCACCTCTAAACTGGAAAGAAGGAAAGGTAAAGGATAGTCTCATGGGGGATATTGGGGTCGACTCCTTCGGAAAAGGGAGCCCTAGGATAGCATGAACCTCCTCAACCAAGAGGCAAAGCTCGAAGTCGGCAAAACAAAAAACATGAGTGGTAGGATCTTAGAACTTCAAAGTAGCATGAATGAAAGCCATATTCACAAGCCTAGAAGAAAAGTATTGAAGACCCCGCAAACCAAAGCGCTCAATCCTTCACCAATTGAGTTCCCAAATGGTGCAGAGAAAGACCCTAAGGTGCTCGTTATAAGTCGACATCAGAAAGGAAGAGAGCTAAAGAAAATCCCTCAAGACTGGTGTTGCGTACACACATTAACCACATACATTAGCATTAACATTCATTCATACATATACGAAAAACATTCACAAATAAGCAAGCATATTCATGAAAAAAAACACCACATGTGAGGATCCGGCACTGCAAATGGCCAAAATCGCCTTTCCTTTCATAAATCAGAAGTTTTTTTTCTTTAAGATTCTATAAAGAGGAGCTATCTAAAAGGTCTGGTTTGAAAAAAAAGAGGAATCTAAAACTAAAGCTAAAAGGTAACTCCTAAGCATGCACCGCCTACATGTTATCTCCACCCACTAGATCTCGGGGTAACATGGTGGATATCTCAAAATTCTTGGCACCTAATCTCGCGAGAGTACCATCAACTGAACCGGATACAGGAGGAGGCTAGGGAACGTGAAGAAAATCGGTGTCCCATTATGGAGAGAGGAGTTGCCCAACATCTACATCATCAAGAGGGGAACCGAGATCAAATGTAAGAAGCTGGTGAAGGCCTGAGGTGGATGCCCGTGCTTCTACTCGAACCTATTTTGCTGCGATGTTCTACTATAATAACTCTTGATGCTGAGCCTACAAACTCTGGTTACTAGCTTCCAAATTCTGGTATTGAGCCTCCAAACCCTGATAACGAACTCCCAGCTCCTGGTGACTAACCTCAAGGCCATGATAATGAGCATCTAGACCCTGATGGCTAATATCCAGTGACTGAAAGTGACCATCGAGCTCTTGGTAGCGTCGCTCAAATTCCTCGCTCCTCACCATATCCTACAGTCATAAAATATGTCACAAAAATCACATCCATGTACATAAAAAACATGACATTTCATGCATCGCATATGATAGGTCGAGAAATACAACATACCCGTGTAATCCCATCCTGAAATCATCAAGTCTCTCAATGAAAAGGAATGGCGGGCCACCTGATCCATCTCCTCACGTACAACCTATAAAAGGAAAGGAGTGAATAAACAAACATCAAGATGTCCCCAAAGATCGCTTGTGATCTAAAACTCATGTGAGTAGTGTCGGAAGGATAATAGGCCAATGCGTGGTATCTCGGGGGAAGAGGCACTTGCCGCGAGGTCCCCATGAAACCCATCAAGTAGAAGGTAGAGTCAAGGGGAATCGCGAATCTTCCTTCAACAACTCCCAAAGAAGATATACTTACCCCGCTGCAGTTGTGAGCGGGCGACACGGAGCGGTGGGCCGAGAGCGCGCGGGATTCATAGGCGCGGTCCACCGGGGTGTTTGGAAAAAAAGAGGAAGAAGAAAAAGCACCGGGTCTGGGACCCAGGAAAAAGGTTGAAAGAGAGAAAGGTGAAAAATGTTTAAGATCTGTTCAAACCCGAATCCGCCGTCTCTCAGTGTGGAGTCACCACCTGGATTAGCTCTTTCCAGGAATTAGAGTCTTGTGAGGCTTAACGTCCGGGGGACGGCCCACCAAGACACAGAGATTAGGGTCAGGGATAAGTTGCTTATTTCTTAAGTGATCACATTATATTACATCTACAGAAAACCATTTTCTTTTAATCATGCATATTTGCACTTAGGTCATTTTTAGGAGTTAAATGCATGATTCACACATTACGAAATAATAAATCATTCACGGGGGATATATCACGTATGCTCGATTTGGTTTTAGCGAGGTCTGCATGGCCTAATTAAAAACATCAAAGATTTAAAAGTAGTTAATTTACATAAAAACAGTTCATTTTTATTTACACATATGTTGGTCAATGTTAATTAATGAAAATGACCGCATGGTAAGTGGTGAGGTCTGTTATCCGGGAATAATTTTAATTCCCTTCGTTGGGGTATTCTAATACAAAGATTAAAAAGAAATAAAAGAAGAAGAGAATTACAGTATTATTTACAATAACAAGAAATAAAAATAATTCCTAGGTCAAAAATAAAAATAAAAATTAAAAAGAAGAAAAGAAGATGAACATGGAATTTGCAACTCTAGGAACTCAGAGGCTTTACCCTTTTGGCGTGAATCCACTTCGGCGTGTCCGTTAGATCCCCGGGAGCGTTCCTTGTTCATTTTTGTAGTTTAGGTGATTTAATGTGAAAAGGAAAAGTCCAAAAATCTTCGTTTAATTCTTGGGATTTTAGTTTAATTTTAATTGGAAAATAACGTGTTTATTTATCCAAAAGATAATCAGACTCGGGTTCTAAATTGGTTTTAGACCCGAGAATATCTGAGGATTCAAGAAGAAAAGATGAAGAAATTTTATAAAAAGATTAAGAAATTCGAGATCCAAAAGTGTTTTTCATCCGAGAAAAAGTTAAAAGAAAGTGAGGAATATTGTTTTTATTTTTTTGTTCTGAAAGAGAGGATTTTTCTCTCTCAATTTTCCCACCCCTTTGTTGTGAAAAAACCCGACTATTTATACATAAAAAAAAGTCCCAAAAAATCCAAAACAAAGAGCCTCGCCGGCGAGGGGTCTCGCACGGCCTTGCGCGAGGCCGCCTCGCCCGGGTTACCTCGCGTAGCTCTGTGCGAGGCTCCCATGCGAGGCCTCACACGGCCTCGCGAGCAGGCCTCGCGAGGGTTCCATAGGACCCTCGCTGGCAAGCCCCGCGAGGGTCCCATAGGATCCTCGCAGGAGACCCTACGAGGGTTCCTAAGAATCCTTCGCGGGCAGCCCCCATGATGGTCCCTTAAAACCAGCATGGGGAGGCCTTGCACGGACTGCCTCCTCGCGAGGCTCCCTCACGATCGGGATAACGCCCCCTTTCATTTTTTATTATTTTTTATTTTATATTTTAATTTTATATTTTTTTCTATTTTTTTATTTAGTTAAATAATTTAAAACGTCCGAGGAGGATTCCCATTTGAAGATTGTCGGATGGTCGAAAATCGTGTGATTCGAGGATAAATTTCTCGAAAAGCCGTCATCATTGAACGCGCGAGCTGG
>CATIWQ010920525.1:0-14845 GCA_949673415.1 Euphorbia schlechtendalii | reverse complement strand
AAACACAATTTTATCAATATGACATATTACAAGTAAACTATAGCAAAGATAAAACATAATTACATCTATTTGAATTAACTATAAGGTAACTATAAAATGCAATTTTGTTATATAAAATATATCTATAAGTGAACTATAAGTTAACTATAAGACAACTATAAAAAACGATTTTGTTATATTATAAATAAATTTAAAACACAAAAAATAAATGAAAACACACATATATATTATATAATTACATTAATTATAAATACTATAAATAAATCATACTAAAATCATGGTAAAAATAAAACAAAATTAAGTTGATGTGAAATAGCTATAAGATAACTATAAAATGCATCTAGGTAACCACTAGATAACTAAAATGTAAGAAAAATGTAAATTCAAAACCTTGATAAAACACTTTGATAATCAAATCACGTAATAAATAAAATAGTAATTATTTATTCTAAACATTATATTTTTATGTATTTCCCAAAATTTTATGGATAAGTCATGAGTTGTATAATCAAATGCGTAGTACTCGTTTTTTTTATTGTTCTTAAAAGGCTTAATACATCAACCCCCTAAAGTTGGCTCAGAAAATCGGATGTCACCCTCAATTTTCAAAAGGACCAGTTACCCCCCTTAACTTGGTAAAAATGCACCAGTTAGCCCCATCAACGCCACGTTTCAGAATCTGGTTGGTTTGACTTTTCAAATATGTTATTTTTCTGATTTTTCTCTCTCCAACCAGAAGTTGACTCATGACATTGAGGAGACAAACTGGTGCATTTTTTACCAAGTTAAGGGGGTAACTGGTCATTTTTGTCAAGTTGAGGGGGGTAACTGGTTCTTTTGAAAGTTGAGGGTGACATCCGATTTTCTGAGCCAACTTTAGATGGTTGTTGTTCCATGTGATCTTCTTAAAATTGATATTTTTGCTTACATGCATGCATTTCAATATCACTTGTGCACGATTTTAGTGCCTCACTCAAAATGAGCCAGTTACGGTGCGAAAAATGATGCAATGAATATAATCTATGACAAATTTTTAGGTCATGGATTGAACTTGAATTTTTTTTTTTTTTTTTTTTTTTTTTTTTTTTGTATTTTTAGCTTAGAAAGTCAAATCGGGGATAACATAGAATATGCTTGGTATATCACATTAACCGCTGGCTTTGCATCTAATATTGTTTCATATACTATATTTATTATAAAATTTAGAATTCGTACGCCAAGGTTATGCTCTAAAATATGTAAATATTTTAATATTAAATAAACAATTAATTCAATGAATTGTTATAATTTTTTTTTATTGTATTAATTAAAAAAAAGCAATACAATTTGGTGGAGTATATGTCCAAGAGCGGGTATGAATTTATTAGTTTAACATTCATATAAATAAAATGTAGAGGGGGTTTTGGGCTGGCTCCGTTGACAATCACATCCTTAACCGCCAAAATTAATAGTCTTTTCAACCAAGTTTATGCAACAATGTTTATCCAATAAAATTTTCCCTTTCCCAATAAAATTTGTTCTTTCTTAATTTTTAATATTTATCATTCTAGATTTTTCATTAAAATCAATAAGAGATTTATTGCACTATTAAAATGATTAATTTATCCATTTTACTTTATAATTAAATTTTCTCCCCTTTTAATTAATAACTTATAAATTAATTTACACTTAACCTTTATCCTAATCGTTGAAAGGGTAAATTAGGAAAATCTTATTAAAAAGTGCATTGATATTTTAAAATGACAAGTATTAGGAACCAAAGTAAAAAGTTCACAATGATAAATATTAGGAACCGGAAGGAGTAAGTTACTACCGAACATCAAACGGATGAAACTATTACCAACTTAATCATGGCAAAATTGGTGGTTCTATCATATCATCAGAATCTTAAAAATAGCTTAGATACAAACACATTATTATCAATATATTTATAATTTTCTTAGAAAAATATACACATATTATAATTTTGCACGGTTTTAAAAAACTCTGCCGAAGTTCTCACCTAGGTACTATTTTAAAATTTATTGCATGACTACACTTAACGTTTGAATCCTGCCAATTAGTGTCTAAGTCCTGTTTAGACCCCGATTAATCCCCGCCTAACCTTCCGGAGGCTCCAGCCTCCCGAATAACGTTTAGGTCTTTTTAAAACACCGCAATTTTGTTATATAAATGTATTCTAGATTGACATGTTACCGATTTTCCAGTTTATTCGTACTACTATTTTAATCAACCAAACCAAAATTATTAAAGGTACAGGGAATACAATATTTTCTGAATAAATATGACAGACCATAATAAATTTATTTAATAAAGGCTTAATGTATTTACACCCCCCTAAACTTGTCAAAAAGGGTTGTTGCCACCCTGAACTTTGAAATGTGACAGATAGCCTCCTAAACTTGTCTAAAACGCATTACTTTACCTCCTTGTAAAAATATCGGCTTCAAGAACAAGAAGATGAAAATGACGGACCAATAATCGATACAATATTATGATTAATTGAAGAATATATTTAGAATAAGGATGAAGTTTTGAAGAAGACGAAAAGCATATATTAGGGATTTTGAATAGTAAGAATTAGAATGTTGGAGATTTTTTTTATTCATTTTTTATTCCACCAACATACTTCACACGTGTGTATTTTGATGGTCATCCACGTAGCAAACCAAGTCAGTAAAAGAGAGTAAAGTGACGCGTTTTAAATAAATACAAGATGCTATCTATCATATTTTAAAATTCAAGGTGATAACAACCCTTCCTAAACAATTAAACAATTAAAGGATTGGGGGTTAAACATAATAAATGGCAATATTTAGCCCACCATACACATTACTAAATACAAATAACCTGTATAGTAATGATGAATTAGGAAAAGATAAAAATAAGGAAATAGTACATAATAATAATAATTATTAGTATTGCATAATAATAAGGAAAAATAATAAAAAAGAAAATGGATATTGATATGGTCAAAGGAATAAAAACCGAGAAAAACGGGTGGCCATATGTCCTGCGTCACCAAATTAGTTGACTTTCTCAAGCATCACACCTCACCACGCAAACTCAAAGTACTTTCCTCTTGTACTTTCATTTCTTTTATTTTTTACTTTATTTTCCTTATTTATATTTATTCTTCTTCTTTCTTCTTCTTCATCCGTACGTCCTTGACAGTCTCACACAAAAAAAAAAAACAACTTGGTATTTTCTTAATTATTATTTTATTGTGTTATCATTTTGTATATATATAATTAGGTATCCTGTCTTAATTTTTCATAATCTAGATAAGATTGGCTTGATCTCTGTCTTTGTAATTGTATT
Organism: Euphorbia schlechtendalii; assembly: GCA_949673415.1. Classification (NCBI taxonomy): domain Eukaryota; kingdom Viridiplantae; phylum Streptophyta; class Magnoliopsida; order Malpighiales; family Euphorbiaceae; genus Euphorbia; species Euphorbia schlechtendalii. The sequence goes on along the minus strand of CATIWQ010920525.1, from coordinate 11,524 downwards.
AATCTGTTTTTGTTGTGTTCGGATAGTTTAAGATTGTTTTGGAGTTAAAAAGGATGTTGTACGAACAGCAGCTGCAAGATCCAATATTCGTGAAAATGGAAACCGGGAAAAACGGTGCCGTTTCAGATGAAGAAGGAGTGACTCTTGAGATAATTGATTTGAGCAGCATGTCTTTAGATTGTCTTCCTGTTAATCCTTCTCTTAATTTGGCTCTTATTTGCAAACTAGACCTCTCTAATAACAATCTTCAGGTACTTTTTTCAATTTTAGTTTCGATTTTCTTATATAATCGGTGATATGAAATTCAATCTATTTCTATTATTTAATATGATGCATGATCAGAGCATCCCGGAATCATTAGTGGCGAGATTGTTGAATGTGGTGGTGTTTGATGTTCATTCAAATCAGTTGAAATGTCTTCCGAATTCGATTGGATGTTTATCGAAGCTTAAGGTTCTTAATGTTGCTGGCAACTTTCTTCAATTTCTTCCTAAAACCATTGAGAATTGCAGGTTTGTTCAAATTTCTAAATTCTTATTAATTTTTTTTATTTTTCTATATTTATTTTGTTATTTAATTTTGACATTTTCGTTCTATTTTCAGACTAAATATATGTTTAACTTGGTATAAAAATTGTCAAAATACACTTTAAAATAGTTCATGTATAACAATTTTGATTGGTAACATATATATGGCGAAATATGGTTATTGTTGGGTAATTTAGAATAATTTTGCTTAACAGGGAGATGAATGTCAACTATTCCATATAGGCAAAATAATAACGAATCTGATAATATGTAAAAAAATCGACATTTTATTAAATAGAAGATTTTTTATGAATATATAATTATTTAAGATTTGTATCTTAATTTTTTACTACAATTGTCAACTGTACCTTGTAAACTAGTAATACATTAGTTTCATATTTCTTCCTCCACTGATTTCAGCGTTTGACAGAAACAATTAATTAATCTAATTCATGATTATGATTTGTCTTGCATTATTGGTTCTAACATAACTAATTAAATTAATTACTGGAATTAGCTTACGTTATTTTTGGTAACTAAACAAAAAAATACAATCACTCTAGATATACATGGATTTCCTTTGACCAATTTATGTACGGTGCTAATTAATTTCCACATATTTCTTTCCACCTTGCAGGATTGAAATTCAACTTATTAGATTTATTGTACTACTCAATTTGACCACATGATTATTTAATATAATTCTTGTTTTAAGTAAATAATTTATTATAAGGATAAATACAAATTTTTGATATTTATTACACGTCCCAACAAATAGAGAGCAACATGAGTATAACGTATACACAACATAAAATTAGAATATTCCAAAGTATATTGGAATATACAATTTTATATATATATATATATATGTATACATATATATATATATATATGTATACATATATATATATATGTATACATATATATATACGTACGTACGTACGTGCGTACATTAAACCGGTAAATTTATAGATAGGTGGTATCATTTTATTACCGAATCACTAATAATATAATAAATTATTTCATCACATTATTAATATTTAAAAGATAATTGAGATTAAAAAAATATATATTAATATCAAATAAATTCATAATATATTTTTCTAAAAATTAAATATTTCATATAAATGTATTTGAGTATGATGTTTTGCCTATTTTTTTTAGTTTGAACTTGTTACATATTCATTATATGTCTAATCATACCAAAATCAATAACAATATATGATCTTTTTGACCGAACTAAATGATACAGTGTGATTTTGAAATTTAATTCGATTAACTTTGTAATTGTCACAGATATTTAGAAGAATTGAATGCCAACTTCAACAAGCTAATAAGGCTGCCAGACAACATAGGATTTGAGCTAGTCAACATAAAAAAACTTTCAGTCAACTCAAACAAACTCATGTACTTACCTCAATCACTTACCCATTTAACGGCCCTAAAAACCCTAGACACCCGGCTAAACAACCTCCGAGCCCTCCCCGAGGATCTCGAAAACCTCATCAACCTTCAAGTACTCAACGTTAGCCAGAACTTCCAGTTTCTCGAAACATTGCCCTACTCGATCGGCCTTCTGCTATCCCTAGTTGAACTAGACATAAGTTACAACAAAATCAGAATCCTACCCGATTCTATCGGGTGCTTGAGAAAGCTCCAAAAGTTTAGCGTCGAAGGGAACCCACTGGTGACACCGCCTATGGAGGTGGTGGAGCACGGGTTTCATGCGGTGAAAGAGTATCTGAGCGAGCGAATGAATTCTGGACATAAAACGCATCAAAAGAAGAAATCGTGGGTTGGTAAATTGGTCAAGTACGGGACTTTTAATGGAAGCACAAGTAGAAGTAATAACTACAATAACAATAATGGCATTATCAATGAAAATGAAGAGAGACAGGAGTTTATAATCTCGGATTATCGATCGATTGATGGACTGGCTTCCCCGAGGTATGCCGGAATGTTTTCTCCTCGTCGTCTTTTCTCAGCGAGAAGTATCTTTTCCAGATGATCTTTTTTCAGATTATATGTTTTTATTAATATTTTGTGTTGAAAATTAAGTCATTGTTTAAAAGGGGGGTGTTCTTGTGTTTCTTGGACATACATATAAGTATATATATATATATATATATATATATATATATATATATATATATATATATATATATGTTGTACCAATAATAGTGTACAAGAGCATGTAATGACCGTTTATTTGGTCAAATTAAAAATGTGCATTTTCCATCTGAGAAATTAATAAATTATTGTGGCATTTGTTTTGTAAATATTTTTTAAGGATATACCCATGTAGCCGCAAAAATGTGGTAAAAAGTTTTTTAGCGATATTTTACTCTGTTTGTGGAGAAGGCCTGACATCAACTCTGTAATAAGTTGATTAGGGATGAAATTTTTCATATTAATTTTTTTTCTAATGTATTTAACGAACCATTTATAGCAGCAATGCACGTTCAATGAGTCATATATATAAAACTAATTCCTACCTTTGCCTAAATAAGAGTAACAGAAAAACAAGTCAAATTAAAAGATAGAGAAGAAGAAGTCGATGATGGCAACAAACTGGTAAAAAAGGTTTCATAACAAATGAAATATTACCGTCATATAAATTTCGGGCTTTACCAGTTCATCGGTCTTTTCTCTTTAAATTGACATACCGGAATGTTTTATCCTTGACGGAATCAGCTATGGTTCCGATTTTTCTGGTCAAACCAACTGTTTCGGTCCAATTACATTTTAAAATTTTAATTACAGTTAAATGCTCCTTAAATTGAAATAATATAATATGTGATTTTGCACATTTTTAACAATGTCTTGTTTTCTTTTTTTTATATATTTTAAACTGTTTGTTTTTCTACATACCGCTCCAAAATATTTTGTTTGTCTAAAGGGGCGGGTAACAGATGCACAATTGCTAACTTGAGGTGACTGAGAGAATCTTTCAAAAGATGAGAGAGACTTTTCATGCGAAGTCCTATAACACATGACTATAATACAAATCCATCAATTTGATATAATGTAAGTAAAATACAATGAAACTCTAACATAATTACAGTAATTTGACATAATGTAAGTGAAGTACTAAAAAAATAACTATATTAAAAATATAAAATCCGATGTTGCTACATTAGACACTAGTGCATAATGGGCTTTTCGAGACTGTTATTTTAAACTATTCCGGACGGTTTGACCCGTCCACACAAGCCGCGACGCGATTGGTCAAGCAATAATGCGGACGGATTGAAACCGTTCGGAATAGGTAGAAATGCGGACGGTTCTCTAGAGAAAACCATCCACAAAAGATGAATTCCAGTTTATTTAAGCGGCTTTTGTAGACGGTTTTCTCTGTACAATCGTCCACAAAAGATCCTACATAAACTAGAACTGGTTTATTTAGGGACTTTTGCAGACTGTTTTCATAGAGAACCGTCCGCATTTCTACATTTTTTAAAAAAAAGTTATATTTAATTATTTTACAACAATTCTGGGACATGTTAAAAACGTAAAAACACTCCTACAAAACTCCATTCCATTTCTCAAAACCCAATTCCATTTCTCAAAACAATTCCATATATCCTTCATTTATCTACTTCATTTCTTCATAATGTGCAACCCCTAAAATCTACTTCAATCAAAACAATATAAATGAAACAACAAATACTTCTAATAGAACATAATGTTATACTCTCGTGCATTTACAATAATAGCTAACTCTTCAAAACTAAAACCATAAGAAGGTAATTAAACAATAGTAATTTTATATTGACACCAGTTGTTTGACATTCATTGACACCATGAAATCTCCACCCTTCATCTTGTTTTCATCTTATGGTGGAAATCTAACTTACCCAAAAATGAAGGGTGGAGATTGTAAAGTATAAACGGGTGTTAATCAAGCTGATGTCAATATAGAATTGCCGATTAAACAAATTACTACAACTAACTACTATAACTTCAATAGATGAGTCAACATACAAGAAGCGAAAATGTCTAAAACCTCATTTATATCGGGTTGCGTGTAACTACCGCTCCTTGCATAGGACATCAAATAACAAAATATGATAAGTAAGACCACATATTCTATTTTCCTATATTCCAAATGTGTAAAGATATATCTCAAAGGCACTAACACTAAGTTCTATTGAATTAAAACTTAGGGAAAATTCTTAAAGAATGACTAAACTTCAAAGTTTGCTTAATTTCTCTATAAACCTCAAACTTGCTTAAAGAGTAAACTAGACTTCAAACTTGCATAAATGATGAACAAATGAACCCAAATGATCCAAGTTCATGCCATTTCCATGAACTTAAACTCACCAACCCACAATCCTTACTATCTATCTGCTTAATGTTTGACACTTTTCTCAAGAACACCAAGAATACTAAAAAATATTCAAGTTTTTCCCTCTCTTTTGAACTCCCTTTCTTGCTGCTGCTTTTTGCACAAATTGAGCTCCATCTTCTTTGGAACTTAACTCTCTTTATGTTTTGGGATTCCCTTCAATCTAAAGTTAACCTAGGATCTCTTTAACCCATACTTCTTTTTGTTTTTAGCCCACACTTTTCTTCTTTTTGTCAAATCCTTCAAAAATATTTGATGTGAAGTAGGTGAGGGAGTGATTTCTCAGAGATCATGTTTGAGCATGTGGGTAAAATGAGGCTTTTTGCCCAGTGCAATTTTGGTTTGTTCCACTATCGATGTCGTTAACGACATTAATGATGTCATCATCCATGTTGTTAATGATATGGTCATATTTTTAATGACATGGCTCCTCCAAATTGGGCTTTTGGGCCTAGTTTGGCTGAAAAGATGTTTAAGGTTTAAAATCAACACAGAGAGTTTCTTTCGGACGAATTTAGGATCCCTATAAAAATGAAAGACTCACAAGGGAAAAAGAAATTACAACTTCATCATCGAACTCGCGAGTAGGGAGAAAAATCCTGTGCTCACACCCGCGATTATCAATCCACTACAAAATATATAGAAAACAACTTAAAGTAAAACAAAGGCAAGCAAAATGACAAAGAAAGACATATTAACCAAATTGAAACACATTAAACTAAAACGTGTGACCAATTGGGTTTTAGCTCTATTCTGAGTCGAACCCAAAATAAAGGAGTTAGCAATGTAAATTATTTTCATAATTTATTACATAATTTGTCTTCTTTTTTTACTTTGACATTCTCATATTTGCTATACTTGTTATACGAATTAATATACTTGTGAATTACAGAAAAGGAATAGTCTCATCATATTTCGAGCCAGTGTTTTAAAATACGCTAGACGCTAGTCGGGTGGCTAGAGCTTCCGGGAGTGTACGTGAGGATCAATCGAGGATTAATCGGGACCTATGCGGGGACTAGGCAGATTAATGTTTTAAAATATTTAATATTTATTAATGAATTAAAATAATAAATTTAACTAACACATAAATTTTTATATAATAAAAATTAAAAATTCATGCAACAACATTTTTCTAGGCTTTAGTAACACTTTTTTAGGCTTTGACAACACTTTTCTAAGCTTTGGCAACACTTTTCTGATCTTTGGCGACACTTTTATAAGTTTTGGTGACACTTTCTGTCTTGACCGCCCGATTATATAAAATCAGGACGGTGTTCCAAAAAATTTCATCTAGGTGTCACATTAACCGCCTTTTAAAACAGAGTTTCAAGCAAATGCATTAATATCACCGTGTACTTTATAAAGTAAAATTTGTACGTTCATATCTATTACATACTACACACTACAAGAAATCAGACAATGTGTGACAATAACTCATTTATCACAAAAAATGTTGAAATAAAAAGATTATAATCTGTTGTAATAAAAAATATTCTATCACAAATATTCAATTTGTGATATTTTACTGTAAAATTGTCACATATAAAAGATTTTTTGTGACTACTTTTAATAATTGTAACTGTTAGTTGTTCGTTACAACTAAAATCGTAACTTATGATTTATAAATTGTTACATTAAATTTTTTACTCTCACAAAAACTATTTATTTGAAAAACTAGATATTTTGTTACAAAATATTTAATATTTTTGTGATAATAAGTTAAACTTGAAACAAAAAAAACTTCAGTTTCAACTTATGTCCGTAACTACAAATATTCAATTTGTAACAATATATTTTGTATTGTCACAAACTCTAATGTGTTACAACATAAAAAAACTTGTTGCAAATAATTTATTTGTTTTGTGACAATAACTTTAACTTGAAGCAAATAATACTTTTGTTACAAGTAACAATTGTAACTAAAATCATTCAATATGTGACAATAAATTTTTTAGTCACAAAAACTATTTGTGATGACATAAAAAACTTGTTGTAAATGATTCATTAGTTTTGTGTGAATAATTTTAACTTGAAACATTTAAAATTAATAATTAACATAATTAAATTATATTATTTTATAGATATTTGCTTATTTCTTGAAATTATTTATTAAAAATCTATAAAGTATATTAAAGTCATCATAAACCCTTAACCCTAATAATAAATATTTACTATTAACCCTAAACTATTAATTATTAACCCTTAAACCCTTAGACTGTATCCTTAACCCTAAATAATTTATTATGTTATATTAATGATTCATAAATTTTTTGTTATAGTTATAATGTACGTGAACAAAAATATAACAAATTAATAAGTAAATAAAATATAATACTCCCCCCGTCTATTAAATATTATCGTTTTAGATGGATTTTATTATCTCTTTTTTATTGTCATTTTGTATTTTCAATGTACTTTTTCTCTAAGTTTTCCTTTCCCACCCCTATTAATTTGTTCAACTTTCAAGGTAACCATAATTTAATCTCCAATAACAAGATGAGAAGACTATGAGAATTAATATTTAAACATATTAATGAAGTGCTGAAAATAGAGTGACAATTATGAAAGGGTAAATTAGTAAATCACCTCATTCGGTTAATTGTTATCTTAAAAACTACGAATTAGTTAAAACGATAATATTTAGTAGACTGGGAGAGTATGTAATAATAATATATAATATTAACAGTTAATAATAGTATTTTAATTATTTGATCATTTGACTCTCTTTACCCAATCATAGATGAATCAATTATTTTCAAACACATAATTAAAAGCAACAACAATACAATAATAATAAGAATTATAAATTTTTCACAATAATAATATTTAATATGATTTATTAATGATAATTAAGAAATAATAAATAAAGCAGTATTTATTAGTTACGAGTAATGATAATTATTAGTATTATTATTACTTGGCAAAATTCCAAAATTTAAAAAATATAAAAATAAAAATAAAAACATATCTATCCTGCACAGATCACGTTTTAACCCTACTCACAAATCCTTCTCCACTACTCTTGCTCTCCTCCGTCATCCTCCTCTCGTTGTGTTGCCGCCGCCGCTCTTCCTCCTCTTGCTTCCTTTCTGCTGTGCTCCTCCTCTCCCTTTGATACTCATATCAAACTAATTTTGCTTTTACAATTTTGATATTCATTCGATTTAGCCCCAAATTGACGGCTGATCTTCGATTTTCTCTCTATCTGTGTTGATAGCCCCAAGTCTAGCCTTTTCAATACTGAAAAGACATTCTTCAGCTCAATTCTAGGGATTTCACTTTTAATTGATAGGTTATATAGGGGCATTAGTGAGTATGCGAGATTTGTGTTGATAATATTTCTGTGTTGGTTGTTGCTCTACTAGTGCTTGAAGAAAGAATGGTAATTTTGCGATTCTAGAGTTTTGGTATACTGGATTTATTTCATTTAGTAGCAACTAAAAAATTTATATTCGATTATGTTTTTTTGTTTGAATTTATATGCTAGGTTTCTTATTGGTATTTTTTGCAAAGCCTGTATTCTGTATCTTGTTCTTGTATTCGTAGTTAAGCTAATTAAGGTTCCTATTCCTTGTTCTATATTTCCACACTGGTAGGTTATAAATATGCTAGAAGGCCTGTAGATTGTTTTGTTTTTGTTTGTTTGTTGTTTAGAATTTTTGAAACAATATCATTCTTTTGGTTCTAAAACTTTCTCCTGCTTTGGTATTGCATCTTCCCCATTTTTGGTCTATTTAAGTTTGGACATATACTGATCAAAGAAAATTTGGCTACCTTGGTCGACAAGAGTTATATAATGCTCTTAAGCTTGTTATTGTGGCACAAACTAAGCGGGAACTGACTTCAGATATAGTAAAGGCAGCATTATATGCTCCTGCGTCAGCTAAAATTTCTGCTTCAGCAACACCTACTCACACTACAGGCACTATACATCACAAGGCATTGGGATCAGGCCACAATTTCCTGGAAATGGAAGCAGACAGCAGTACTATCCATCTCAGCAAAATCAATTAACGAGGACACCCCAAGCTATTCCAACAAAATCCAAAATCCAAGTACTCTTTGATGTGCAGGGAAATTGTGTATGCATAATAACAGGTTATTGTGAAGGTGGAGATATGTAAGTAACCATGAATTATATTATTCGTACACAGATTCAACCATTGTTATCTGAATTTTTAGTGTCATGTTTTAGAATGATGGAATGCATATTTAGATTAGGAATCTGTGCTGGTGAACATTTCTTATCTCTATTACGAAGATAGTTTTGTAGGATTAAGAGTCGTATATGCATGGCTTAACTAATTTTAATAGGTGTTTTGGTGGAGCCAGGCAAAAATGAGCTTCTGACTTTGAAAACTTAGTATAACCGTAGACATTTGGAAATTTTTTATACCTGTTTATGACATCTCTGTGCTTTTCTTGTCTGAGGACACTCAAATTAAGGTTTCATCTATATAAATAGCAAGGCTAAAAAATTGAATCACATAACACTTCTCATGAAATTCGATTTCAAGACAAGTAATCTAGAAATTTAGAGGCATATTTATTCTAGAAGAGGTGATTTGTTTGATTTTCTACAGTTGAATTGCTTTAGTGTGTTCATTACCAACATGATTACCATTTTTTGCTTCTCAGAAACTCCGCAAATGGTTGAATCAGTTGTTGCGTGTTGTGGACAACCTGCATTCTTACCGTGTCCTTCATAGAGATCTTAAGGTTCATTTTTTTTTCATCTGTGTAATGATAGGAAGCTTGTGAGAGTTTGTTTTTGGTTCTGATATAACCTTTTTGCATTCCAGCTATCCATCATATTTCTTACAAAGGACAATTATATTCGCTTAGGTATGATGGAGAAAAAAACCTAAAAACTTTTTCGATATTTCATCAGGTTTGGTTTTATTGCCTTTGTGTCTTGTAAAATTGTCATTTCTTGTATTGAATGGATGAAACAAATGACTTTGGACTCGCAAGCTGCTCAACACAGAAGACCTTGTTTCTTCAGTAAGAGATTTTACTAGCTTCTCTCATGTTATACTTACTACCCAATTTTGTTATCATATTATCGACATGCGCTTTTTAGTTCATTTTAAAGTAAGGCTAAAAAACATTGGTTCTACTCACTTATTCAATTGAAATACTGAACTGATGGGTAGCGTTTGAAGTTTAATTATCCTTGTACCACCAATAAAAGGTGTGTGATTTAACAATTGAGTTGTAGTTATGTGTTGGACTTGTTAGCGGCATCAATTTTGGTTTGTGGTAGGGCATATAATCCTTTAATTCTAAATTCATTAAGTTGTGTTGTTTTTTTAAAATTTCATTGTCTAATTAAGCGTTTAGTAAGTCTTCTATTGGCAAATGAGTTCTTATATCATGACTTGCATGTTAATTGTATTTTGCATATGTCGAATACTATGTGTTAAAGTTTTTTCTTTGTCTTTCTTTTGCCAGTTAGGTTTGGCAGCCACATACATGGTTTTAAAGTTTAAGTTAGTGGGCACCAAGTATACTACTTTGACGTAATCAATCTCATTTTTACATGCTTAACTCTTTGATTTTAGGCACATGGCTTTAAATTAGTGGACACTAAGCAAATTGCCAAGTATATACTACTTTGTTTGAGGTAATCAATCTCATTTTTTCGTGCTCAACTCTTTGATTTTAGGCAAATGTATATTAGTTGATGGGTTATAGGGGTTCTTTTTTAATAATACTTCATTATGTTACATGTTTTGCCTACCATTTTCTTGTTTTGTTCTTCTTGGTGCAATAATAATGATAATAGTTCCCTTCAATCCAAAGTTACGAATATTTAATGCTACAAATGAATTGTAACTAATGATGACAAAAAGGTTGTAATTAGAATAAATGTTGTCACTACACATCACATGACAATAAAATGTTGTAACAATTAGTATTTTTGTGATGCCTACAACAAATTACTGTAAAAAACGTTGCAATTTTTGTGACAAGTTACTCATTTGTGACGACTATGTTTCCTTTTTTATTATAATAAAAGTTGCCAGATTGTTGTCACAGATAATTAATTATTTGTGACGAATTTTTATGTTGTCATGAAATTACAGTTCATTTTAATGCATTATATGTGACAAGTAATTTTTTTCGTGACAACTATGTTTTCTTATCAGTAACATCAAAAATCGTCACAAGAAATTATTGTCACAAAATATTTAAGTATTTGTGACAACAATTTGACCTAAAAATTAGGCTTATTAATAGTGACGATAATATTATCAGTAACTCTCATATTAGCGACGATCCGGTGACAACAATTTGTTGTCAAATAATGTTATATGTGAAAACATATTGTGTTTTTGTGACAATAATGGTTGTCACAAAAAGCTTGATTTCTTGTAGTCATTTATGATATTATGACTTCAGTCTGCTCATTATTATGTTTTTTCTATAAAACTTATAGAAATGACATGCATTTGTAAATATAATTATCGCCCTTCTATTAATTTTGTGAGGTCTTTAATATGCATTTTTCTAGCTTTCAAGTTACTATTGCATTTAAAAAATAGCTTTAAAAAGTGTATTTAAGAAAAAGTACAACTCTCTCTCTCTCGTTATATATATATATATATATATATATATATATATATATATATATATATAT
>CATIWQ010920222.1:0-10331 GCA_949673415.1 Euphorbia schlechtendalii | reverse complement strand
CGAAACTTGCAAACATTGAATTTGTGGCACTTGATATTTCTGGGAGTAACTACCTTTTATGGATGCTAGATGCAAAAATTCATTTCGATTCCATGGGTCTCAGAAAAATAATAAGAAAAGAAAATGATGATACTCTGCAAGAAAAGGCAAATGCCATGACATTTCTTCGTCGTCATCTTGACGAGGATTTAAAAATGAATATTTGACAATCCAAGATCCTGCAGATCTTTAGAATGATTTAAAGGATGATATGACCACCTGAGTTGGTCTCCTTTTCAAAAGCTCATTATGAGTGGATGTTTTTACGCTTACAAGTCTACGAGCGATTATAATTCTGTTGTTTTTAGAATAACATCCGCTTTGAAATTATGTGGTGAAAAAATCACCGATGAAGACCTATTAGAAAAAGATTTCTCTACTTTTCATTCAGATAATATGGTCTTACAACAACAGTATAGAGAAAAAGGGTTTAAAAATATAGTGACCTAATTTATGTCCTTGTTGTAGAATAAAATAATCAGCTTTTATTGAAAAATCATGAATTGCGTCCCACTGGAAGTACTGCATTCCCTGAAGTGAATGCAATGTCACATAAGAATAAAAATTCTTATAATCGTGGATGTGGTCATGGATGAGGTCGCAGCAATCATGGTCATGGTCGTGGTCTTGGAAATGGTCGAGGTAGTAATTTCCACCCAAAATGGAAAAATAATAACAATAAACATAAAGGTAAAAATCAAATTGAAAATTTTGATGATAGAAAGATGTTCAAAATAAAGAGAGTGAATGTTTTTGTTGTGGAATGACTGGTCATTGGACAGGATCCTGTCGTACTACAAAATATTTAGTGGATTTATACCAAGAATCACTCAAAAAGGGTGTTGAAATGGAAACAAATTGCATATTTAACACTAATGAGCCCATTAATATTTTCATCTGGATATGTCTAATTTTTTTGCACCTAGCACCAGTTGAAAGGAAATCGCTTATAATGATAATAATCATGTTTAATTCTTATGTTATTTATGAGATGTTTTTCTAAAATAATAATGTTTAGTTTTTTTTATAAGTATTTTTCTTTCAATAATATTATGATGTAGTTTTTTTCAATAATAATGAACATTTTGTTTTTTTATGAAGATTATGAATTCTTTCCCAGTATCAAGTGATGACATCAAAGGAAATGCATCAAATTTGTGTATTGTGGACAGTGCCACTACCCATATTATTTTTAAAGGGGCTAAATATTTTTCTACTTTAAGTATGGGTAAAAAATCAGTTACCACTATAACAGGTATTACGAACATAATCAAAGGTTCCGGAAGAGCATGCATTATTTTACCAAGTGGAATAAATATTACAATAAACAATGAATTATTTTGCCCGGATTCTCATAGAAATTTGTTAAGTTTCAAAGATATTCGCAACAATGGATATCATATCGAAACTGTGAGAGAAGACATTAAAGAATGTCTTCATATTACAAACATAATTTCAGGGAAGAAAAATCTACTTGAAAAATTTTATGTTCTTCCATCTGACTTATACTACACATTTATAAATGTGATTGAGGCCAATTTAACTATAAATCAAAAGTTCATGAATTCGAAAACTTATAAAATTTGGCATGATCAAGGTCATCCCGGTTCGATAATGATGAGAAAAATAATAGAAAATGCACATGTGCATCCATTGAAGAACTTGAAGTTTCTTCAAATAATGAATTATTTTGTGTTGCTTGTTCGCAAGGAAAATTAATAATTAAACCTTCCAGAAGTAAGGTTGGAATTGAATCTCCAACATTTTTTGAACGCATACAATGTGATATATGTGGACCAATTTATCCACCGTGTGGACCATTTAGATATTTTATGGTTTTGATTGATGCTTCAACTAGATGGTCTCATGTATGTTTATTATCATCATGTAGCATGTCTTTTGCGAGATTACTTACTCAAATTATTTGTTTAAGTGCACAATTTCCTGATTATACAATAAATTCAATCCGTGTTGATAATGCTGGAGAATTTACATCCCAACCTTTTAAGGACTTTTGTAGGTCAATTGGGATAAAAGTTGAACATCTGGTAGCTTATGTTCTCACTCAAAATGGTCTGGCAGAATCATTTATTAAGCATTTGCAACTAATTGCGCGACCATTGATTATGGGAACAAATCTATCCACATCAGTATGGGGATATGCAATATTGCATGCAACATCGCTTATTTGTTTGAGACCAACAAGCTATCACGAATATTCTCCCCTACAGTTAGCTTTTGGTCATGAGCCTAATATTTCTCATCTAAGAGTTTTTGGCTATGTAGTATATGTACCAATTGCTCCACAAAAAAGAACTAAAATGGATCATCAAAGGAGATTAGAAATTTATGTTGGCTATGAATCTTCTTCGATAATTAAATATCTTGAGCCATTCACTACAGACATGTTTACTGCACGTTTTGTTGATTGTCATTTTGATAAAAAATACTTTTCCAAAATTAGGGGGAGAAAATAAAAGTCCAATTTTGAAAAAAAGTCACATGGAATGATTAATCTCTTTCTCATATGAATCCTAAATCAAGGGATTTCGAACTAGAAGTTCAAAAGATAATACATCTTCAAAATTTAGCAAATCCTTTGTCTGATGCACTTGCTGATCCAATGCATGTAACAAAGTCGCATATACCAGTAGTATGTGTGCCAATACATATTGAAATTCCTAAAGAACAAACTAACAATAACACTTTAACAAGCTAGAAGCGTGGACGACCAACTGGTTCAAAGGATAAAAAAAATCCTCCAAAAAGGAAGAATGTTGATAATAAGGATAATCCTAGTGATGATAAAGATGCTAATATAAATACATTTCTTGAAGAAGTACAGGCACCTGAAGTGCAAACACCTAAAGTTATTGAAAATCAAGAAATTCAAATAAATTTTATTCGTATTGAAAAAAGATGGAATCGAGACAAAACGATCGTCGATCCTATTTTTGCATATAATGTTGCTATGAGTATTGAGAATGAAATAATGGATCACGAACCACAATCTGTTCAAGAATGTAAGGACCGAAGTGATTGCCCAAAATAGCAAGATGCTCAAGTTCTTTTAACAAATGCAAAATTTTTGGACTTGTAGTTCGAACACCGCAAGGTATTAAACCCATGGGGTATAAATGGGTTTTTGTGAGAAAGAGAAATGAGAAAAATGAAGTTGTGAGATACAAGGCAAGACTTGTTGCATAAGGTTTTTCCCAAAGACCTAAGATTGATTACGATGAGACATATTCTCATGTAGTATATGCGATAACTTTTCTTGTATTAGTTTGACAGTACAACAAAATTTGCAAATGCATTTAACGGATATCGTTACTGCATACCTATATGACTCTCTTGATAATGACATTTTCATGAAAATCCTTAAAGGATTGAAATTTCCAGAAAAATATGGAAAACAAGAACTTTATTTAATAAAGTTACAAAGATCCTTATATGGATTAAAACAATATGGGCGCATGTGGTATCACCGCCTCAATGATTTTTTGTTGAAAGAAGGTTATCAAAATAATCCAATTTGTCCATGTGTTTTTATAAACAAATCAGGATCTGCATTCACTATAATTTTAATTTATGTTGGTGATTTACATATAATCGGAACTCTTGAAGAGATTCCAAAATCTGTAGAATCATTGAAAAGTGAATTTGAGATGAAAGATCTTAGAAAGATAAAATTTTATCTTGGCTTACAGATTGAACACCTAAATAAAGGAATTTTGGTGCATCAATCCAATTATACACAAAAGATCTTGAAACGATTTATATGGACAAGGCACATCCATTGAGCAATTCAATGGTTGTACGATCACTCGATGTGAAAAATGATCCATTTCATCATCGAGAAGATAACGAAGAAGTTCTTGGTCCTGAAGTACCATATCTTAGAGCAATAAGTGCGTTAATGTATCTTGATAAAAATACAAGGCCTGACATTACCTTCTCCATTAATTTATTAGCAAGATTCAGCAATGCACCCACTCGAAGACACTGGAAAGGAATTAAACATATAATGCACTATCTTCGTGGAACAATTGATTTGGGTTTATTTTATTCATATGAATCTGAACCAAAATTAATCGAAAACATATTAACCAATGTTTATGAATTATTATGATGTCAAATACATCGCACATTGTATTTTGCATGAAAACTAGAATTAAAATATGAATTTAAGATATATCTGATTATTTTGAAATTTTAGCTAATTATGTTTTATAATCATGGAAAGAGGAAGAGAGTAAGAAAATAAGAGAGAGAGAAAGCAAGGAAAAAAGATATATGAACAAAAAAAACATGAGGACAATTTTGTCATACAAAGTGGTATTTTGATGGAAAAATTGTAAAAGTTAATAAAAGGAGGTAATAATTTGATGGAATCAAAATATATGGAGGTATTGTAGTGTATTTGTGTAATGATGGAAAACGTAAATAGGAAACGAATTCGCATTCTAACATATTTTGTATGCCCAAGATCGAAGAACACCGCATCGAATACCGAATCAAATCCATCTCACGGTGTGTCGGAGTATGGAAGTATATCCACAAATTCTGCAGCGGTGAAGATTGATAACGATCAATTTACGATGTTTTCGTCGAGAGATGAAAACTCGGGAGAGAGATAATGGGATGATATAAAAATTGATTGGAAAAAGAATTCCCATTAGTTCTATGTGTATATACACGTTTGATTTCCTCATAGAGGAAGTAGAAATTGATTAATTACAATTAAGTCCTTAAACTCTTAATTATTTTCAATTAATTCCTTAAAGTTCTATAGCTTTTCAATTTTATCCAAATAACTAAATTGAATCGGATCCTTTGACCCGATTGACCTACTCACAGCGGACCGGGTATTTCTAACATCTCATACTCGCACTTAACGGGTCACATTCCGTACAAGGTTACCAAATCTTCTATATTTTATGAAGTCATGTGATAGGTATACTATTAGGAACGCTTTATCTTGCACCTGTTAGGGTCTGCAAAGACTATGCTGAGTGGTACTTAGCCAAATAGATTAACATCTAGTAATCAGAATACATCTTGTACCCTTTTGGGTCTGTCAAGACTATTTTGAATGGTACTCAACCGTATAAGTAAATATATAATATATAATATATAATATAATATGACATTGATACATATAGTGTGTATGCTTTATCCGGGACTGGTCAATAATCACCCACTTCCATATCTATTGGGATCTCGGAAGCCTTAATCTGTTGTTCACTATCTTATCACAAATATAAGATAGGCATGCCAATGAACCAACAGAACTCTGATGAATGTTAATTGACTAAATCTTCCTTTTAAGTTATCAATGCCCTACAAAATTAGTTCGGTCCATCAACCAATCTCTCCCATATCGAATCATATCATAATCTCTTGGTGATTGATCAAATATCCCTTGCTAGTTTTTACTTCGTAAGATAACTCAATAGTATTGAGGGTAAGGTCCAATAACATTATAATGGGCTAAGTCTCACATTAGAGAAGTTGAGATCCTTGTACATCGTAAAAACTTCTCATCTCATGGTCACTAAGCGCACATTATCTCGAGAACTTATTTCTCTCCCACTTTGATAATGTAACATGATGTCATTTCCTTTCTATCCTCATAAAGGAGTGTATGCCTTATCATATAAACCAACACCATATAAAGGTTTTAGTTATAATGAAATCTAGCATTTAACCTTGTTCTACTAAATGAACTACCTTTAGCTCTTCAGACAAAACATGACCAATTATCATGTTAACTACACAATTCTTACTTGATTCCTTTTTAGATTTGGCACACAATGTTCTTGATAGCAAGGTTTTGACTCTACTAATTCTGAGGGCTTATATTCTATAAAGTTGCCAAAAACCTTGTTCCCCACTCTTCTACCGATAAGTTAAAAGTTAAAAATATAAACAGGTGTTGTCAGTACCACTTATCAAAATTGAAAAATGGTGACCACTACAAGTATATAGTTTGGATGTAGTTTTAAAAGATATCGATCCCACAAGGAAGGAATTTGGTTCTTAAGACCAACTAGAGTCACGGAACTAAAGTAAATAAGATAATTTATAAGGGTTGGATTGGATTGGTAGATAGATGAATGTACAGATGTATGAACAGCCTAGAAAAGATGCAAATTATACAGATATTCCCTAAGAGCAAGTATAGTAGAGAAAAATATGCAAAATCTTCAAGAATATTTCAAATACTAGATAGCTTTGACAAATACGGTTCTAGACACCCAAATATTCAATAATTCACCGCAGAGCAACACATGAAATGACTTTTCTAAATCTAGGGTAAACAAATTATGATGCTTATAAAAACCTAGACAACATTAATATTATGCTTAGTACGGGTAGCTCTCACATAGCCATATTTAGCAAGTTACCATTCCAAAAATGTTGGTTCACTAAACAGCGTTATAATCATAGATCTAGTGACTATACACAATCTTATTAACCCTAAAATCACTCTTAAAGTTAACTCGAAAGCATATAACTTAATTAATAGACACAAGATGAAATACTCATTATGACACATGGACATATCATAAACTTCAAAATAGAAAGTATACACAGGAAACAAAGTAAAGTTGTAAAGTATGCAAGTGAAAGCTAAAGTTGATCAAACCGTATCCACTGTTTAATGGGAGTCGTCAATTCCCGCAATTCCTATGTCTACTTTGAATCCTATCTCGACTCGTACAGAACCTCCGTTAGGATGTTATTCTTTGTGAATATCCAACAAATGAATGTTGAAGAACGTAAACTTTTATTGATAAGTGCTTTGCAATTACACTCATACAACAATCGCTCGTATTTATGGAGAAACTAGTGATCAAAATAAGTATTGAATCACTTATACGTTTTTCTCACTATAACTTTGAACATAGTGAAATCTAGACAATTTTCACTCTCTATCTATGCACACACTATGCACTATTTTTCCACACAACACCACCCACGAAATTGGTGTGATTTGAACTCTATTTATAGAGTATGAAGGCTTGCGTCTATCCAAACGAAGAGTCATGTCCATTGGTGAAGAGTTGCATCACTTCATTGTGATTGGATGCAAAGTCTTATCCTTATCCACAATGGATAGGCACCTTTTCATGATTGTTTGACTTCCAAAAGGTGTCTTTTAAGTTGGTAGTTGATGGTGGTTGATCTTTGTTATCCTGCAGTTGGTAGTTGAGAAGAGTTAACCAATAACCATCACAAGTCACGATCGTGAATTACATGTCACGATCGTGACTAATGGTTGATAACTTTCTATTTTGAAGAATAACAAGTCGCGACCTCGAATAGTTGTCACGATCGTGAATTGTGTTTTTCTTCAAAATTCTTCTTGCAACTTTACCAATCTTCGACAACTTTGATCCTAAGCCAATTCCTTGTGGTTCACGCATCTTTTTGCACTTTTTTCACTCTTTTTCCATAGAATTCCACTTTTGATCATTTCACTTCGAAGATTTACCTAGTTTTTGCACTTAAATAAAAAATAACTACATACCACGTGAAATCTTTTATATGAAGTATAAAATGACTCAAAACCATATCGTTTAATTATTGAAAATGTCATGATAATAAGTGTAAATATACACTTATCACACCCCACACTTAACTTTTGCCTTATCCCCAAGGTAAATACAACAGAAGTGAATAAAATAGTATTCAAGTTCGTACCTCATTTGGCGAAAAGACTATTGTAGTGAGTACCACATTCCCACATTGCATAATATTCAAGTAAAAGTTCAAAATTTCCCACAAATTACAAATGTGCAATTTATACAGTCTAGTTGCATACCTTTACGCTTAATGGAGAGTCAACCGAATCGCGTCTTCATATAAGCGTTATATGCATACTTGAATATTACCTTCTCTCAAGTATAGTATAAAGTATAAAGGACAAGAAGCACACTTTGAAAATTTTGATCTCAAGGCATTTTTAGGTAACCTAGGATGCTAAACACTCTTAGTGGTTGCATTTTATGCTCCATACCACTTTCTCTCATTTTTTCTTTTAAGCATATGTTTTTTAAATACATATTTGTACTTTGCACCCATTTTTCATGCTATGCTAGTTTTTTCTTTTTTTCACTCATTGAATGGTTGTAGTTTCTGCTCAGTATTATTCCTCACCTTTTGCATAACTCATTGGTTATCCTCTCTTTCTTTTGATTTTTTTTCTTAATACGCTCATCCTTTATGGATCACTTCAAAGTATTATGGCTATAGTTTCCCAACACTTTAAGCACACTTAATACTTATAGGATGCATTCGAGAATAGCATATAAAACTCATAGTAAGAACACTACTAGATATTACTCCACTACTAACTTAACGGTAGCATTAAACTAAAACTATATAACTTACACTAATTCATGTTGCATTTAAATATATATTGAAACTTACTTGAAATGTTGCTTTTGAATGTTACTCACCACTCATCCTTGCCAAATGCTAAATGTTGTTCCATAGAGGGCTCACACTCTCAACGTGGGGTCATACTAGAAACATTTTGTTCAAAATTTGCACTAACATCAAACTTGAAATACCTAACACTCATAATAACCTTGAAACATATGTTAGCATAGTATAGGTATGGATAAAGTATAAATAACACAAAATAAAGAAAAATTTTCAAATTCTTCAATTTTTAAGTTTATTTAACCCGATTTTATTATCATTCTTCCAAACTTGAATATGGAGGACTTGGTGAGAAATCCAAATTCTGCTTTCTGAAGTACGAACTCAACTTGTAGTTCAAAGAAATGTTGGATTTGGTAAGTTGATGAACATCTTGCTGTATGGAGCTATATCTAGGCATGCTTTATCGACATCTTTTAAGAACTTTCCTCTCCAAGTATCATGGGTACTTCCAGAGGCTTGTCTTGTGTCATTACTTTCGATTTGAACTTCCTCAACCTCTTCTTTGGGTTGGTTTTCTCGAGAAGCAGATTCTTATATCGGTCTTATCTTCCTTACCCTTACCCCATACGGTTGAAGCATAAATTTTCCATCTTTTTCCTTAACTGAACTCGCTCTTTCATGTATATTCCTCCCATAAAGTTGAATTTTTCTCTAGGACTATATTGGTATGGCAGTTTGTTCTTAGCTCCCAAAATAATTCTGCAAATCGTATTTACCCCTCCAATTCTAGCCTTTTTATGTATAGTAAGACTATCAACGGATTCTATCACGTAAATCAGAAATTTTGGCTGCAGTTCCAAAACAGCACACTCCAATATTACCAAGTCTTTCATCGACACTTTTGTAGTCTCGTGTCGGAAGAATAAACTCTAAGAAATAAACTTATGGAGATAAAGAAGGGTATTACTTCTAATGTTTTTGTTGGATGAATTCTTGACATCGTATCGATCCAATCCCGTTAACTCAGTCCAAACATCTGTCAAATCATAGTTGTCTTCTTTCTCGATCTCTTCATATGTTCCTCCAAAACCAAACCATTTGATTAAATCCATCAAAGTGAACTTATATTCTTCTCCTCCATTCCTGAATTTCCTTTTCAAGAAATTTCCATCTTCTTGAATGGTCACCAAGAACTCGAGAACCCATTCCTCGTTAAACGGGAAATGCATGTTCATGAAATTTTCCAACCCAAATAATGAAAGATACTCCTCTACTTCCGCATGAATCCCAACATCAATAGTAAAAGTAGGGTTGTAAAATAGTGTACCTTGGATTTCAAAGTTCTTCATCCTCGTACATCTTTCTACTTCTTCATCATCGTATATGGGAAAGGACATCCATATTTAGTTTGTTGATTAACCAATTTGTTCTTCCGTTTGGTTGTTGTAGACTTCTTGGGATCCATTGAATTCAAAATTGAAAGGAGGTTTTGTGTTTTGATTTGGAAAAATAGAGAAAACTTGTTTGAAGAGATTGTACTTGTGGAAAAGTGTGATTGATTTGTGAAAATCAATTAGGAAAAATAGGTATATATATAGGAAATAGGGTAATAATGACTATTTCGATGGATATATATGATTTTTAACCGTTAGAAATAGAGCCGTTACAGCAATAACTGTTGTGAAATCGCACCAATCGCGACTACGAAAGATAGTCACGATCGTGACTTTCTCTATACAGAAATAAAAAGTTTTGACAACTTAATTCACGAGCGCGATACATGTCACGATCGCGATATGTTCAAAATCCAAAAACTTTCCTTTTATTTTTGTAAACACACTAACTTAAATTACACACAAAACAATTAAAATATACTACTATATAATATTATATAT